>VMDR010012573.1:0-26381 GCA_007922815.1 Macrotus californicus | reverse complement strand
GTTCCAGGGTAATTAATCAAATTCTAAAATGGATGCAACAAGTATTGGCACTGGATGCAGACTTGAAATTAATTATTTAGGAGGTGGACCTGTTTTTTTTCAAGGCAGAAGGATAGAAATTAAAGAATTCTTTCATGAAATGCACGTGGCTGACTAGGCAGATTAGAACAGATGCTATGTATCAGTGATAAAACCTAATACCTAGCTGTACTCAGACATCTATGCTGGGGAATGGTGTTGAAAGAGTGTTAAGACTTTGAAGTTATCTGTGACCCAGAAACAAGGTAATGTAGAAAAAAGAGTTGTGTTATGTTATTTCTTTTTAAATGTCTTCTTAAAATGACTATGAATGAAGAGGCTCTTTCTCCTGTGCTGCCTGTGCCTGCCTGTGCTGCCTGCCTGTTACTGACAGCACAGGTGTTAGTCTTGCTGTTGTTGTTGTTGTTGTTGTTCTTGAGAATGATACTTGTAAAAAGTGTGGAGGCCACCTCTTCAGATCTCCAAGTGTTGTAGGTCTCTTGGTCATCTCCGTTCCTTCCCCAAGGTCTCCCTGTGACCTCCTGGCTGTGAAGCCCCACCGTGGGCTTGATCTTGATTTCAGTAAGGAAATCAGAGCTCTGGGTTTGCCTCCTGAACTTCCCAGTCTAGGAAAGGAAATCATGCAGAG
The DNA here is from genome assembly GCA_007922815.1 of Macrotus californicus. Lineage (NCBI taxonomy): Eukaryota > Metazoa > Chordata > Mammalia > Chiroptera > Phyllostomidae > Macrotus > Macrotus californicus. The sequence continues at coordinate 25,714 of VMDR010012573.1, read as the reverse complement.
GCAGAAAGAGAGGGATGGGGGATGGGGACAGCGGAGATAGCAAGAAGGGTACTTGGGTAATCAGATTCTTTGATTTTGTTAGCCTGGCTCATGGCCTATTAATTAGATTACTCTCTTTCATTCTTGATTTCACATCCGTGTTTGTTCCAGTATCCTAAAATGTGGGCTCGAGCTTGGTGAGCAGGAGCCTATGATGTCACTGCCGGCCAGCCGGAGCTGCAGCCTGGTCTTCTGGAGGGCTGTGGGCTGAGTTCTTTATGAGCCAGCTCTGGAAGTGACCTCAGAGGGGTCTGGGCAACTGGCCTTCACGTGGTGGCACGATGTGTGTGTGCACCAGTGTGTGTGTGTGTGTGTGTGTGTGTGCGCGCGCGCACACGCGCGCGCGCGAGTGCGAGCATATGTGTGTCTGTGTGCGCAGGTGAGGGGAGAGGCTGTGGAAAGTCGCAGTCTAGTCTCTGAAGCTCTAGGAATGTGAGGGCTTGCACAGGTGCAGGGCCTGCCTCAAGTGGAGGTAGGAGATCCCAGAGGAGCGGACGAGGGTGGTGCTGGGGACCTGAGGCAGCGGCAGTCTTCCTGGGGTGCCCAGCAGAGCCGGACAGCCAGGTGGAATGGTGGCGGGCACAGTGGGGTGGCATCCTTGCTCGGCCCTACCCTGGCGTAACAGCTGGCCAGTCCCACAAGTTGTTTTCCTCGTGGCGACCATTCAGCAAAACGCAGGATCTTTTCTCAAAGATTTAAATTTCGCGGATGAATTACCATACAGCGGTTGCTTAGCAACTAAATTCAAGCAGGGCTAAGAATATGCAAGCTTTTTGTATTCTCATTAATAAAAATGCCACTCTGACACAGCAACCCGACTTTGGATCACTGCAACTTCTGTAAATGCCGTAGGAGAATACAAACCGATCCTGCCATTTAATTACAGATCAAAATAGCTTGAAACGCGATATTTTGTTCATCTATCTTCCTAAAAGCAACGTAAAAACGGCTTTTCAGAAGCAGCAGTAATTTTTTTTTAATGAAGTTGTCTGTCGGGGTTACTGATAATTGTCAAACAAAACTTTTCAAAACACAGGTCGAAATATCCCTTTTCATCAACATTTCTACTCTCCACCTCAGTCCACTGTCCTCTGATCTTGCTCTCCTCCCCCAGCCTAATAATATTATTATTATTCTGTAAATACTCAAGCCTTGAGAGCCCTAGAGACTAAATGGCAGTTGGCAGAGCAATCCATGAGGCCGGTGGCTGGAGAAATATTTTTTAAAAAACTGAGAAGAAAACAAATAGGAAGTTGTGCAAGTTTTCTTGGAAGGTTGGAGTACTAGCTGAGCTCGGGTGGGCTCAGGTTGGAGAGGTTCCCGCGCTCACTTTTTGAACGCAGGTGGGAACTAAAGCAGAAATGTCGATAGACCACTGCTCGACATTGTTGGATTTTCCGTCCTGGGGTCCAGCCTTCTTTCCTCGGAACTCGCTTGTCGCCTCCCGTCTTGGGACCCTGGAGTTCAGAGGGGCCCGGCTGTCTCTGAGATCCACCTCACCGCTGCCTCAATCCTGGAGCCCTGGAGGAAAAGTCAAGACTGAGCTGGACCCACTGAATCTTCAAAGTCTGTGGCTCAGCCTAGAGGCCAGGGCCTGGGATTGCCATAACGGGTGCACTTGGGGTCTTTTCCCGAAGGTGCCACCCAGGGAAAGGGATGCATTGGCTCAGAATAAGGGTCCAGCCCTCTGCTGCAATCCATCTGTGAGGGGAGCAGGGGTCAGTGAGGACTGGCCTCACATGCGGATGGATCGCATTGTTTGGGAATGAGTGGAGGCCTCTGAACCTGGCCAGCGGAGCAGGGACAGGACTGGAGGCGTCCAGCGCTTTGTGAAGTTTCTGCCTCAGGCCTTGCGCCCCTCACTCTGGATGGAGACCTGGGGAACTCGGAGAAGCCTGGGTCGCACATCTCCGCTTCCCACCAGTGGAAAATTCGAGCACTTCCCGAACGCTGGGGTGGCCGCCAGTGACCGGCCGCTTCACGGTCACCTCCCGCACCCCATCCCTGCCCAGGGACTGCAGCCCGGTCCTGCGCGGGGTTGCTGAGCTGGCGGTGGGCGAGCACAGGAGACGGGTTGGTGCCTAGTTCACGCGCCAACAGGATGTCACGCCGGCTTCTCTTCTGGAGCTGCAAAAGGAGGCCATGGTCACCGTTAGAAGGGTTCAGGGGCAAAACTGAAACTCCCTAGACTGACTCCAACAATATTGCCAGGGAGCTTTCCCCGCTCCGCTCCTACTTTGACAAATGTGAGAGCTTTGAAGGTGACTCCTCCCCAGGCCAGCCAGGATTGCAAAGGATGACCACCTCCCCAATTCCAGCTGACTCCATTTAACACAATTTATTTCCAGTGAGTACCAACAACAAACAAACAAACAAACAAACAGTGGAAATCAAACCATACGTTGAAATATTTGCTGTATTAAGTGCTCCAGAGGTATTCGAGTTTGTTTTTATAATAAACAGAATGACATTTATTTACAAATGCAATTGCCCTAGACAAGCCACATTCCATGTACGTAATTCATTAATAAAATTCATTCCTTTCTTTTCCTCCCTTTGGGAAGAGAAATCTTAGCTTTTAAAAATAGGTCTTGAGGGAGGAGGAGGAGGAGAGTGGTTAGTTTACCAGTTCCTAGGAAAAGGAGCAGAGGTGTGTGGCCAATTCCTATCTGCAGGGATGTCAAGCAGTGTCAAATAACCACTTACAAGACATGGAGGGGTGCTTCTTCCCCCTTTCTTATTCTTCAGAAAATAAGGTTTTTCGTTGTCATTGCTGTCACCAGAGCTGACCAGTGGAAATGCGCTGGTAATATACCCCTAGTTGGTGTGCTGTGTGTGCACATGTATGCATGTGAAAAAAACACTCAAATTTAAATAACTTGAGCTGTTTGGGACTACATCCGAATTTTATCTGTAGAACTCACTTAGTTGCCACAGCTTTAGAAATGTCTGTGGTAATAATGCTCCTGCCGCCCTCCTTCCTGAGAGGAGTTATACTACGGGGGATAGATACCAGCTTTTGGCTTCCCAATCACCAGTATAAGCTGGTATCACTTACTTGTAGAACCCGAATCTCATCTTCTTTAATTCAGGAAGCTTTTTCTAAGAGAATCCTCTTCCCCTGAAAGTTAGGAGAGGAGCATTTTGGAGGGGGGAGATGTGTCCAGGGAAAGGCAAAATCAACTGTGAATCTCTAGGTAAACCATTGAGCCAGGAATAAACATTAAAAGCACAAGACATGCCTGAGGTATGTCTGGGGCTTTGTGAGTTCCCAATATGAGACACGTTTACAAATGACAAAAAAAAAAAAAAAAAAAGAAGATAACCGTTGTCTATGTTTCTTTGTTGTAGCTATAAAATAATGTGGAGGAATTGAGAGGAAAGCAAAAACATCTTTTTAATACAAAAACAAAAGGACAAGGGATGATCTGATGAAAAGCTTCCTGGGAAATCGTACATTAGTTCTGTACTCTAGGACTGCCTCTCTGCAGAAGGCAGCCCATTTAGTCGGCTGGAACATTGTATAGTAAAATAGAGTAGATACTCATTTCAAAGAGCTCACCTTGTACGAGCATTAGAGGTGCCAAACCTGCCACTGTCACTCTACCCAACTTCAGACAAGGCTTCTTCGAAATGTGAGTGGGAGCCAGGCAGGTCTGTTCCACTCTGACCCACCCTGTAAGAGTCTTAAAGGGAGAGTCTATTTTTTCCTTTACATTTCCAAGGTTGAAAACCCTCCAGCAGAGTTTAAAAATAAAAAGGTCTAATCAAAAAGTATCGTATCACCCAAAAACTACCAAAATGGAAAGAAATGTCTTACTAGCTTGGTCTTGAGAATGTGTAAGGAAAAACCTATCAGTTAATAAAACAACACCTACAAACTATATTTAATTAACATTTTTGGAGGAGAAATCTTTTACACTTGCTTAGGCAATCCTACTGATCAGACTTTCTACTCTTTGAAGATTTCCAAACAGGGCTTTAAAAATGTTTCAAACCAGGGAAATGTCATTAACTCTCCCGAGAACTATTTAATAGTTGTCCTGGATACTTTTATTTTTATTTTTTTTAATATTTTATTTATTTATTTTTAAAGAGGGGAAAGGAAGGAGAAAGAGAGAGAGAGAGATACATCAAGATGTGGTTGCCTCTTGTGCACCCCTTACTGGGGGCCCGGCCTGTAATCCAGGCATGTGCCCTGATTGGGAATCGAACTGGAGACCACTTGATTCGCAGACCAGTGCTCAATCCACTGAGCCACACCAGCCAGGGCTGTCCTGGATATTTTTAACAAGAAGGATGCTAAGCAAGTAGCCTTGAGTCCAGCGACATCTGGAAAATGGAAGTGGTGACACTAAAAGGCTCTGAAAAGCCTGCACCTAAAGTGGGCTTTCTGCCTTTCAGTCAGGAGGGGCTGTTGGAGGTCAGCGCTATTTACATATATACCTGATCCCACAAGCTTTCCCCTGTTTATCTAAGCAGAGGGCCTGCCAGCGAGTGGTTAGAAGTGAAGGGAGAGAGACCCAAAGATGGATCAGTTACCTATCCCCTTTGTTCCTGGGTCTTGAACTGGGACGTCAAGGAGGAAAATAAAAGCCCTACACCCTTGGGAAATGAGGCCTGCACCTCCATTTGCATTACCGTGACATCCCCACCTCACCCCACTGCAGCCAGAAACCCTCTTGCTGACTGATTTGGAGCAAAATGGTAACTTCAGGAGTCCCTGTGTGTGTTACATAACATACAGAGATTCTGCACCAGAGGTGCTCACACTTGATTTTCTCCAAATGACTTGTACAAACAGAAAGGCTGAGAAACGAGGAATGAAGACAAATTAAGTAGAAAAGACTGGGGAGATGTGCAGCTATAATATGATGATGCAGGTAAGCTCATGTGCATGAACATAGCCATTACTCACACCTCTGTGTGTCAGAGCATCTTCCTTTAAACATTTGCCTAGGGCTGTACTTTGGCTATAGAGCAGTCAGACCTCAATTGAGAGGTGAGGGGAGCAATCCACCCTGAAACAGTGGGAGCTGGTTGCCCTGTAGCCAGCAGAAAGAAACCAGCTAAGTTTGGAGCTATGTTATTCTCACCCTGCTCTTTCTGTCATAATCCTCCAGTCCTTACTGTGGGAGGGAAGGTTACCTCCTACCCATGCACCCCAGTCACCCGACCTGTGTCTGTGGCCCTAGAGCTACTCAGGAGTCTGCTGCAGCAGCAGCCTGAGGTCACATTCAGAAAGCTTTTTATTCCAAGAGAACCTCACCCCAAAGGCGAAGGCAGTGTAAACCATGTTCATGTGCCCCAAGCATGAAGGGGAGACCATAACCTAGGGACAGACATTTTGCAGGAGGGGATCTGGAGCAAGGCAGTTGATTTGAGCAGATTCCCTACCCAGACCTTCCCTGCTTTGGGGTGTGGGGAAGAAATGAGGGGAAGTGGAGAGGCCCTGGAGGGGGAGCTGCTGAAGGAGTGCAGGCTGACAAAGCTGCAACAAAGAATTTATGCAAAAGTAGTACCCATGGTCTTTAAAGGACCCCACACCTTACAGGCGTGTCTCCTGCTCTCGGGACATAGAGTATGTTGATTGTTCCTCGGGGCCCCGCACATGTGCCCCAGCTGTCAATGGTTCAGGGCTCACCGGTCGGCTTTGCAGCCTCAGACCCTCCACTCCTGCAGGCCACCATGAGCATGGGTGGATGGTTGCACCTGAGTTCGAAGGGCCTTATCAGTGGCTGCTCCCCAGGCAGCCACCTGGTGAGGCAGCAGTCTTGCTGGGCCACATACCTCACCCTTGGTTGGAACAGGAAAGTCATGGGCTGCCATCTGGCCTGGAGATGCAGACCCAGAAGCAGCCACAAGCCTCCCTGCTGGGCGAGAGGAAATTCGCTGGAGAAATGGGGATCTGGTGGAGTCTGTCACCATGGCCTTTGCAGGGAAATCACAGAGGACTATGTGGAAAAGATGCCCCCAGAATGTGCCACTGGAGCTCTCAGAGCAACTAGTAGGGTATTTCCTTTGCCCTGTCCCCTAGGCTCTTCAAGGACCCTAGTTCCTCTGGACCCTCTACCCAGCATGCCCTGTCCCCCTGTCAGTGACCCAGCATCTGAGTGCAACCCCAGCCTCCAGTTGGTGGATAGCAGTTGGGCACTCCAGCACCTGGGAACAAGAAGACTTGAGATCCAAGCAAGAGAGTAATTACTAGGTGGGTGGTGAGGGGGAACATTGTAATGATCCCTAACTTTGCCCATGGCCCCACTGGGCTCCCATACAACTTTGGTGTAGCTTCCATGAGCCTCTCAGAGTTGGTTGGAGAGGCATCAGTCTGGGAACTTTGGGACCAAGGAGTGGGACTCAGTGGAGACGTTTGCCAGAAGGAGAAGCTCAGGGTCTGAATTCAGGACTAGAAGATGGAGGAACCCATCAGGCAGAGGTACCCCTCCACCAATGACAAACAGGGTAAAGAGGACAAAACTTTGGGAAGGGATTAGAAATGGGTATAAATGTGGTCGATGACTACCTCACAGTGTCCTCTTTCTTTAATTCAGCCCAGGAAACAGCCCCACAGAGTTTCTGTGTCCACCAGCCAGGCTTTCTAGCCCCTGAGCTGCTCAAAGCAGCCTGCCAAAGCTGACTCAAGCCCTCAGGCCAGGCCTGCAGATCCCTTCCCAACTCCTCCCATTCCTGCTGGCCTGGGCTGGGCTAGGGCTGTAACCAGGACCTCAGCAAACTGCCTCTGCAGTGGGGCCTTCTCAGAAATTCCAGCCAGTCAGCCCAGCATGGCAGAGAGGGCTGGGGGCTGTGGTGGTGACACAAACGCCTTCTCCTGGCGACATACAAGTGCAAATGAGATGGATTTTGGCTGATCAGTCCACTGTATTTTATGCATCTTAATATGTCTATGTCTTGTCAACTCTTCTAGTCAGGAAGAATAGCAGAAAATTTTAAGAGTTTTTTTTATGTGTGTGTTGCTTCCAACTGCAATTGCATCCAGGGAGATGGGGTGAGAGTGGAGACAGGAAGGCTTGCTCACACAAACAATCCTCCTAAACACAGCGACCTTAAGCTACAAAGACAAATAAATGGAAAAAGAGATGGGGGTGGGCTATGGTTGCTGACAAGAGACCCTGAGGAAACTAGATGGATTTTGGCTGGGAAAAGTTTAAATCTGTAACATTTCTTTTAAAGAAGCAAAATTCATTTGTATTTACATGGATAGGGGACAGACCAAACTCCTTTTCCCAGCTTACCTGACATCTTGAACAAAGTGTCAGGGTTACTTAGGGAGGGTCTCAGGGGTTCACCAGAAGGAAAGAGGTTTTCTGACGCCATAGAGCCCCTATCTTGGCAGTTCCGGATCTCCTCTTCATCTGTCAATTTCCAAAAGAGTTGTGAATGCAGGAAACATGCCTCCAACTCTCCCATATCCCTCCACCAGGTTTCCTGAGAAAGCAAGTCCTCTCAGAAGCAGGTGATGTGGGCCTCTGTAAGGTAAGGGGTGGGGGGAGGGTGGCAGGTCTAAGAGACCAAATAGCCTCTGGTATTCTGCTCTGCGCCATCTCCTGCAGTTCACAAGGCCGCTGTGGGGGAGCTCTGGTCTTTCAGCTCAGAGCCTGAGAACTGCCAGAGGACTGCCAGGGAGGACCACAGGGCCAGCTCCACCTTCCACCCCTACTCCTCTTCTCAGGTAGTTGCTGTCTCAAGCTAGTTTGCAGTTGATCCAAGGAAGGGGAACAACTGATTTTCTTAACCCTGTTTCCAAACCCTGCCTCTCTCCCCTCTGCCAGGCTTAGTGGCAGGCAGGGCCCCAACTGGTGGGAGTTACTGGAGCTGTGTGCCAGCCTCTGCTCCCTCTCTCATGGGGTTCTCAGAGTCGGTGGGGAATTTGTTCTCAGGGTGCCTCCAGCTTCTGGACAGCAGCGAATTTGCTGTTGACATATGAAGCTATTCTGTTAAGATCTGACTCTGGGGTTGGCTGCCCACTCACAGAAGCTATAGTAGCTTTAAGGTCAGGATGCAGTCTAATGTAGGACCAACAGCCTGCTTACAGCCTGGGCCAGGCAAAAGAGGCTTATACCTAGGAAGCCATTGATGAAAGAAAAACCCAGGCCCATTTTATTTAGGTGGGGTTTTTCAGGTGTGGACACTCTTCAGGTTTCCAAAATTATTCCACCTGTGGTGTTACTTGTGCCATCCTGTTACCTAGAGAAGATTCCTTCTGATGTGTGAGATGCCCTCACTGTGGAGCAATTAACTCTAACAGAATAGAATGAGGAGGGAGGTCATGTGCTTCACATCAAGAGTAGGGGCCACCCAGCACTCTGAAACTATCTGCTCAGCAGAGAAATTTGCCTGTCACACCAGCTCGGGTTTCTGCCATGCAGCCTGGGCATTTCCATACCAGCCTGGGAAATACATGAGAACCAGATGTGGGCTTCCACCCAGGAGCCAAGGTGCTGGGGAGATGTCTCAAACAAGACAGACTTAAAATTCATTGCCCCAACTCACCCAGTGTCCTGACAGGCACTATGAATGGCTGAACTGTGGGCCAGTGAACAGAGATGACCTACACGGAGAGAACTGCCAGGTTCCCTAGCTGCCTGTGTCATCATGGTGGCTGACCAGAGGCCCCGCAAGCTGCCCTCTGCTCTTTTCTTGCTGTGCACGCCAAGCCATTTACACCCTCCCTCCATGTGCTCTCCTCCTTTTCCATAACTGGTCATGGATTTCCATTTGGGAGAAGAAGGGGTGTCAGTAAAAAATGAAGGGTGGGGTGGTAAACCATCTTCAGTAATAAATAAATCCAGCCACAGTAACCTTTACACACTATTCTCACTCACTTTTTCTTTTCAAGCAGTCATTCAGCCAATGTCCAAAAACATTTTAACCCACGAGCAAAAGGAAATTTTTAAATAGAGACCAAGTTCCTTTTTCTCCTCTGCTCCTGGAATTGACCATCCCTCACTTTCTCACCTCCCAGCTATCCCGATATCCATACCTCATCTGAAGATTTAAAACACTTGCTTAAAATCTTTCAGTTTTCAGTACAACCAGAGTACTTGGAGGGAGAATGTACCCTCCCCAGCCCAATTCTGCATCCTAACCAAATATGTTGTAACTACCATCATCAATTACACTTTGTATACTTGACACTCCAGCAATGCAGACTCACTATTTACCAGAAGTTTCAATAAACTTTACCGAAAGAAAGAAATTCAACATAGACCATGGGATACCTACTGGAGAACTCTTTGAAAACATCATCTCTATCTTCTTACCTCCTTTATTGGGATGGAGGGCTGTAAAAATCTGGGGTAGCAGAATTTTAAACAGCTTGATTACCTTAAGCGCTTTTGGAGTCCTCAACTCTAATCATTAATGATAAAGTTATTAATAGTCATAATTAGTATTTAATTGCTTGATCTGATTGTTGCTTTATTCATGACCCAATTTGGTTTGGTGGGGTGGGGGGAGTACAGGTGGTTCAGAATCAGTAAAGGGAAGCCGTTTGCAGACAGTTCAAGCAGAAAGGAACTATTTTTGTTCTATTTGCAGATGTGTCTCACACCTTTTTCCCCTGCTTTTTGTAAACTATCTAAGAATAGACATTACCGATCTAGGTTTTAATTTATCTAAATGGGATCATAACATACCTAGGATGGAGATAGATAGATGATAGATAGGTATAGATATCTATATAAAACACACACACAAACACACACACACACACACACACACACTATAGAATCGAGGAAAGCGGAAGAGAAACTCCATGTGAAAGCAGTAATAACTGAACCGATAGTTGAATCAAATATCTGAGCAAATTCACTTTATTCCTTCGCAGGAAGAGGGTCAGCGGCGGCGAGAGTTTCCCGAGTCTTTGAAGAGGGACTCCGCGAGGTGAGCTGCCGCTCGGACGCTGGGACTGTGCAAGCTCTCTTCGCACAGATCACCAACTCCCTCGCCCCACAACGCTCTCACATTCTTCTGCGTTCAGGATCTGCGTTTAACCTGGCTCCTGTTTACAGAACCCACCGGAGAACTTCCTCCGCAAGGGTGCCCGGAGCTCCTGCCTTCGCCCCTCCCTCTCCTTGACCCCTGCTCTTCCTACCGGCCCCCCGCGCTCTGGACTCACCCGGCGAGGTCCTTCCACTCCATACACGGACAGGAAACAGGCCTCTTTCGAGGCACCATTTGAAACCACCCTTTATCAATACCGTCAAAGCCAAGAGCGCACATGTCGGGTTCTCAGCAACCAAGCCCGCTTCTTGCAGAAAACCGGGGAGAGGGGGCAGTAAAGGCAACAAATCCTCTAGCCAACCGCGACCTTAGTTTTCTTCCAGAAATGACGGCCACGGTCGCTCACCCGAGGCCTGGCCTGCCGGCCCCGACCCCCACCCAGCCCGCCCCGGTTCTCGCCCGAGCCAGCCAGTGTTGCCGCGCTCTCTCTGCTCTGGGGCCGCGGCGCACGGGGCCCGGGCTGGCGGGCTCCCCTCCGGCCGGCCGCTCTCAGTATTAAATATTCATAGAGATCGCTACTTTCTTAAAGGAGAACCTACCGCGCGGGAAAGTTCACAGCCAAGGGGACGCACAAAGGAAGGTCTCCTCTCCTGCCTGATCCCGAGGCTGGGGAGAGGCAACCCCTCTCCGTACAATGCCAGCTCGGACTGACATTAAGGAGAGAACTCGGGGACCGGATCACTTTAGCGTCGTCACTTTTCTTGGAGGAAATGAAAGGAGTGAGGAACTTGGTAAAGGAGAGAAAGCTTGCTCCCTGATCCCTAAACAGTTATTTTCAAACTAGCTGTCGAATCTGCTCCCTCCCCCATCCCTAAATAGCTATTCTCAAACTAGCCGTCGTATCATAGGCCTTAGGGTCCCCGGGGGCTTTTTGTGTGTGTGTTAAAATAAGAGTTTGTTTGATGTTCCACGGGCACCGAGGGCAGCAAGAAAGTTGATCTGTGTTGTTCGAAGCCACGCACGCACTAAATTTAGCAAACCTTACCCTGAACAACAGTTTCATTTGAACAGTCAAAGCAACAATCACACCCGCACCTGACTCCCGCTCTTAAAAAGTGAACCCCGTTTGTGGCGGTAAGTCAGGGCGGAAAAGGGGACTGCAGTGTGCACGTTGTCAAGTCTCCTGTCTGTGCCCCAGTTCTCGCCTCGGCGCGTCCCAGAGCCGTTCCTTCCCGTGCCCCGAGGCCCCGCGGTCACGGGCAGCAGGAGTCCGCTTCCCCAGGCCGCGCCAGCGCCCGGCTTCTCGCAGAAGAGTGCGGCCAGGGATCCTAGCTAGCAGAAGTGGGAAGGGGTGGGGGGGCAAAGACGAAAGTTCTGGGCTGGCGGGCCATGTGGAGGCCTGCCCGGGAGCGCGTCCTCACCAGGGCCCGCCGACCACTGAGGCGGCCACGCGTGGTGTCAGGGCGACGCCGCACTCTCAGAGTCACACACACACTCACACTCGCGGTTCTTTTTGTTCCGGAACAAGAGCACTTTCACAAGTGGTTAGAAAGTCTTGGGCGCCATCTAACGGGAGCAGCACAAAGTTGCCGCCGGGTGGAGGTTAGGACCGGTGGGGGCGCTGTAGAGGGACCTCTCCTCCACCCTCCTCTCACTCCTGGGCTAGTCAACAACCCCCAACACGCAACACACACTCTCTCAGAAACTCCCGAGTTCCCCGAAGCCCATCTTCCCAAGGGCCAGGAGCGGTGCCCACCTGCCCGCCAGGGACTGACCCCTTCGCCCCCTGCCCTCTCCTCCCTTCTGCGTTTCCCCAGGCCACCAAAGAGGAGGACCGACCTGTCTTGCACCTGCCTTAATTGGGCCCTGGTGTCGTCCAAGCTCTCTCTTGTTCCTCTTAGCCTGTGATGGAAAGGCCCAGGTAGCACCAGATGAGTCCACTTGTTTTCCAAAAGGAGTAGTTACCTAATGAAGAGGTCTGCAGCCAAAAATCCTTGCAGAAGATGATGGGCCCAACTGAAAGGTTCGGTCCTGCAGTGGCTTCAGGAGAGCCTCAGTGTCTCCTGGGAGGGAGGGATTGGGTTCTAAGGAGCTGTCCTGGAAATTGGGAGTTGCTATTTGGAGGAGCCTGACAAGTGGTAACCTTGGAGGGGCTTCTGGATGGAAGAGAGGGATCCACCTACCCAGAAAGTAGATTGGAGCTTGATGAGACCCAGGACATTCCCAAAGGTTCCAGGACACTGTGGGGGCCAGTAGTCATGGGAGACTTAATCCCAAACATCACTCCTGTCAGCTCAGGGCATTTCTGCAGATTCTAGGAAGTTAGCAGAAGGTCTGGTGTCTCTAACCAACTGGGAAACAAAGATGAAAAAGAAGGACATATGCCAGTCAGGCCCAAACCACCCTCTCCTCAGATCCCAACACCTGTCATCTGTCTTGCTGGTTAACAAGTGGGTGACCTATCTCCATGCCTCCAGACAAAGAGCCAAAGGCAGAAAAAGCTGTTGGGCAGCCCCCTAGACATCCAGTGGTTGGCCCTCATGATACCACCAGAGGTACCTATGCTTGGAGTCTAGATTCCAGGGGAAAGCAGTGGATCCCACCAGTCCAGGCTGAGAGTTGTTGAAGGACTGAGAGCCTTCCTGGGTTTTTAGAATGGAGATTAGAATACCTTTTCCTCCCTCAAGTATGTTCTGAGGTCTACATGAAAGCAGATATACACATTAGTTTATTGTGGTAAAAAAAAAACATAAAACTTACCATCTTAATCATTTTTAAGTGTACAGTTCAGTGTCATTATGTACATTCCCAATGTTGTACAGCCATCACCACCATCCATTCACAGAACATTTTTGTCTTCCAAAACTGAAACTCTGAACCCATTAAACACCAACTCCCCATTCCCACCTCAACAGCCCCTGGCAATCACCATTCTACTTTCTTTCTCTATAAATTTGTCTATTCTTGGTACCTCATATAAGTGGAATCCTACAGTATTTGTCATTTTGTGTCTGACTCATTTCACTTAGCCAGCCTGTTAGGTTCATCCATGTTGTTCTGTGTGTCAGAATTTCCTTCCTTTTCAAGGCCTAATAATATTCTATTACATATATATACCATATTTTATTCTTTCATTCATTTGTTGATGGGCACATGAGTTGTATCTACCTTTTGGCTACTGTTAATAATGCTATGAAAGTGATATACACACATTTTTGAGGTCCTATTTTCAATTCTTTTTGGAATATGCCCAGAAGTAGGATTGCTGGATTATATGGTAAATCTGCATTTCATTTTTTGAGGAACTTCCATACCATTTGCCACAGTGGCTGCACCATTTTACATTCCCACCAGCAGTGCACAAGGGTTCTTCACATTCTCATCAACACTTGTTATTTCCCATTTTGTTTTTTTTTAAATAATAGCCTAATGGATGTAAAGTGATACCCAATTGTGGTTTTGAAACAGTTTTTTTAAGTGTAAATATACAAACATAATGAAATAATACTAATAAGGCAAATTAGCCACAGGTTTTAGCAGAGTGGAAATACCCTGACAATTACTTCAAATTTCTGATCTTTAATTTTTGAGTTCAGTTCTAGAAAGTAGGAAAGAGGAGAAATGGCCAAGGTCGAGGGGCACACAGAGCTTACACTATTTGATGATCATATTTTGGCCTCTCTTTCTAATTGAAAGCTGGAAAAAAGAGGGGCTGTCATATTAGTGAGTCCTATTCCTTTCTTTATTTCTGGAGGGAGACCAGAGAGTCAACCTCTCTTAAGTAGAGGGGAGAGAAAAAATTTGTGCTAGTCTTTTTCCTGGATTGTTTGATTTATTCCAATTGAAAGGTAAGCTACTGTCCCAGACATGGGCCATGTAGAATGGTGCAAATTTTTAAAGTTCTTTTTTCTAGAAAGGGGCCAAGAAATAGCAAGTGTACAAGCGAGAAGGCTGCCACTCTGCCTGCGGAGTTCCGTTTTGGGAGCTATCTCACCACGTCCCTCCAGTTCTTTACGTGGCCATATTTCCTGGTAAACTTAGCTCAGCCTTATTTGGCCCTTATGTGTACTGTATTTACCAAGTGCTGTAGTATCCTTTCTTCTTTTTTATATTCTAGCCTGGGAAACAGGTTAGTTTTCTTTTCCCCCCCACATTTTAAGTGAAAATATCCAGAGTGGGCACAAGATAATAAATGGAAAGGACTGTGGTGACAGGGTCATGGCCAAGGCTCCATGCCTGAGATATTCCTTGGCCTGCTGAACCACACTGTTTCTTTCATCTGACAGGAGGGCTGGCACAGGACAGAGATGGGAGAAACCAGAGCAGCAAGCTTTGGCAGAGACCTCAACCTCCCTTCTGCCACGAGGCCAACTTTGCCACTTGCTGAACCACTGAAACTCAATGGTGTTTCACTCTTCTGTGGTTCAGGGGTATGGAGGACGGAGGCTAGGAACCCCCTTTGGGAGGGGTTTTGTGCACGTAGTTCCCAGTACCTCAGCTCCAGCACTGGCTGGCCCTCCTCTTTAATTGCTGTGTCTGCTCCCCAGAGAGAAGGATAGACTGCACATCAGGAGCTCTGTAACTTAAGACAAAAGAAAAAATCACTACTGTGGCACAGGGGCACATACAATCATTTCCTCTTCCCTTGGTAAAGCTGCTTCCATATGAAAGAAGATGCAGAAGGATTAAATTTTGGGGGCACTGGGGCTGGGAGACCTCTCAGCATTCTGAAAGGACTTTGTAGTGTTTGGATCCAAGCCATTTGTTTCTAGAAAGAATCACATTGGGTAGGAGCTTGCTCTTTCCATTTGCAATGGCTTATTAAATATAAGCATCTCTCTTTTCTCTGTTTATTGAGTGATTAGCTCTACTTTCAACTGACTCTGCCACGGGAGACAGCCAAAGTGCATCCTTAACAGGCTGTTACCCTGCGAAATGTCCTTCCTGCAAACCCAGAGACTACACACATGCTCATGCTTAATTCTGGTGTCTTCTTTTCATAGTCTGTAATGAGGATCTCCACTGATGATACAGTGTGATAATACTAACGCCACCCTTATTTAAATGGTTTCAGTCCAGTCACAGTGGAGAGGGGGAGGTGGAATCCAGCTGTGTCAGAGGCAGGCCTCCCTTGTGTACTCTGCACATGGCTTGGCTGGGATTCTTCAGCCTTGAGCTCAGCTGTCACCAAATCTTTTCTAAGTTATACAGTGACTCTTCCCACAGAAGACTGTCCTTCCTGCCCTTGTGGGACAGGACAAGAGTGAAAGGAAGAGGTTACTTCATACTCCTGGATGCAGGCAGCTGAAAAATCTGGCAACTTCTAAGCAGTGAAGATTAAGCAGATAGCAGCTGATCAGTAGCTGGTTTGCCTGGCTGAGCTGTCTTGGTTCTAGTAGGTCAGTTTAGTGTAGGGACACACGGGCTGCACTTGCAGACCCAGCCTTCATCAGCCAGATTCCAAAGGTCAGAGTGGAAACAAAATCATGCAGTTTACCCAAATTTCAGAGATTGAATTCAATTGGATTTGGCCTGGAAATGAGGATGAATTATTTCCAACTAATGTGGATTTTTTTTCCTATCTGCCAATTCCTTAACAGTGATATATACGGAAGCCTAAAATATGTCATTGATATTTTTCTATAAATATTGTCTACCTACATATATCATATGATAGACCATAATGAGATAAACAATTTTCAACCTCCTCCACATTCTCAGTGGATGCTTGGTGCTTTTGCTCCATGCTATCTATGCCTTTGTGATAAGGCTTCCCTCTTACTATTCCAAGGTTAGGATTCATATGTAAGTGTTGTGTTTACTGTATGAATCTAGCATTATTTTACACTTGATAGAATATAGGACTGAGGCAGCTCTTACGTATAGGAGTTGGCACCTCATCTAAGGGTTGGGAATGTTCAATCTGCCAGTAACCCCATCCTTGCCATCTCCCAATGAAATGTAGACCACTCAGATCCCAGTACTGAGGAAGGATTCTAGGTGCTGGTGTTGCATTTGTACTTATTGCTAATGCCATTGATTTTGCCCCTGTCAATGTTCATGTAAGTCCACTCTTGCTTCTTAGGCAGTGCCATCAAATTTGTTCTGATCTGTTGACCTCTGCATACCAAACAATGAATGTCAGAGCCCAGATAAGAAAGAAAAGCTCTCCATTCTGCAAAGATAGACTTGAGCACTAAAGTCAAGATGCACTACACTGTGTCCCAAGATTTGTGTGTGCGTGTGTGATTATACCATATGTGTCTTAATTCACATTGGGGCCCGGACCACAGTTTTACCTCCTCTGGGTGTCCAGAAGACCAGGTCCTAGAGGGTCACATGAGCTCGCATTGGGTAAAATTTTGTATTTCAAATGAGAGCAACTGAAAGAGGCAAGAAAGGTGATTTTTTTGTTTCTTGTATTTAACTTGCTATTTGTTTTCTCATTTTTTCAAGTCTTTTTGAAAATAATTACCTGTCTCAGCTAGGCCAAGAGAAATACCTAGAAGCAAGACTTTCCCACATTTGGGCCAGAACATTAAAAAGTAGCTGCTTAGTCCTTTGGCAAGCAGAATGGGGCAGCAATTATGAAGTGAGGAGCCCCCTGGAGAGAACAACGGGTCCCCCTTCTCACTGTGGAGACTCCTCCTGTCACTGTGGCTTCTGTGCTTTGTTTTCATAGCAGAAATTCCATCACATGGCTGCTCTTGTTAAATCCATACCTACTGAGGGGTGCAGGTGTCGCATCCAGGTCACAAAAAAAGGTCACAGGAAGAGCACAATGTGTCCTCCTGAAGTAACAGTTTACTATATGATTCTTTGGGGGACAAGTTAAGGAATTTAACTAATAATTTCAAACTATACATTTATGTTAAAAACCAACATGTATCTATTATACAGTAGCATACAAAATTACCATATAATTTAAAAACCAAAACCAAGACTTCAATGAATTTTGTGACTGGACATAATTGTTTTGAACCAATACGTTCTTCTTCTCATCCAAGCACAGGCAGTTTCTTCTGACATTTTGGTGGAAAATTGTGAGACTGCTACCTCAGAGCATATTCCCCCTCCTTTATGTGGTTGGGATTTAAGTTTCAGGACATTATATTTTCAGATTCAGCCTCTTCACACCACATAGACAGATTTGGAGCCACCTGTTCACTCCGTAGCCAGGATGGCAAAGCTTCCTCCTGCCAGATTCTTTCTTTCATCCTTCCTAGTCCACAGTAATGCCCACCCCAGCATTCAGGAGGAGAAGCCTTCCCTTGGCTCCACTTCCAGGTTCTACGCTTGGATGAAGTACAGCCTGCACAATGATGAACTCAGTGGGACTAGCTGAACGGAGACCACAAACACCCAAGAAAGACCTGCTGTTCTAGGGGTAATAGCCAAGGGGTCTCTAGCACCTTCATATTGCCTGTTTGGTCCTGGGCATATTCTGTGCCTGGCCAAGCTTCCCACCGAGATATGGTGCAACATTTGTATTCGTTGCTGACACCATTGGTTTCTTCCCTGAGAGTGTTCAAGTCCACTCTTGTTCCTTCAGGCAGTATCATCAAAACCATTCTTATCTGCTGGCCTCTCCATACCAGGTAATGAATGGTGCCAGAGCCCGGAAAAGAAAGGAAATCACTCTGCTTTCCTCTTTTCTCCCAAAGATCAGAGTATGTTTGGCTAGTCCTCTGCAAACTCTGTGGCCATCATTGTGCTCTAGAGCAATGGCTGTGGGCACGGCACCCACCTCTTCTTTTGGCCAAGGGCTTGGGACAAGAATGGGTTTATCTTTTCTGTGCAGGAATGGGTTTTGTGCTGTTCCACTAGATAAACCAGCACTAGGCTGCCCTTTACCTTGAGCAAAGGTTGTGGAATTAGACTCAGTTTATCATTTCAATGCTCTAAAAAAGTCAATTCAGCAAAAACAACTTATTACATTAATAGGGTAAACATATTCTTTCTTATACCCTTTAGATTCTTCAAGGATAAAGGGCAGCTAGTTTATTTCATATATAATCTTTTTATTTTACATCTAGTTTATTGTACATCCAGTTTATTTCACATAAAATCTTCTTTTATTTATATCTCACCCTTTTTCATACACAATTGTTACACAAAAATTCAATGTGGCTTTCTGTCTCTGTCTTTGTCTCTGTCTCTCTCCACACACACATATGTATTATTAGATGACACATATATATCAGAATGCAATCTGTAGAAAATATAATATTGTATAATATAATACATATTTTTTCAAAATGACTCTTCAACTGGTTGCCTTGAATTTCTTCTGACATAGCATTAGGTGTGTCTATAAAAACCAATAAATTTGCCTGAATTCAGTAAAATAATTTTGATTTAAGCTTTAAACTGTGGTGATTTTTTTGAGAGTTCAAATGGGAGATCCTGCATGATTCTTAGTGTGCATCTCTGACATGTGCAGTCCTAAAATGTGTCATTCCTGGGACATCTGTCATTCCAATATCATTGTTTTTGCCATTCCACAGAATCGCAAGGCTGTTCTTTTCTTTCTGCTTTGAAAATGGGAGAAGAGCCCGGCCAAGATGGAGGTGTAGGTAGACACAGTGTGTCTCCTCGCGCACCCAAAAGAAGGACAGCAACAAATTTAAAAACAAAAAACAACCACAACTGACAGAAAATTGAACTGTATGAAAGTCCGACAACCAAGGAGGTAAAGAAGAAACATTCATCCAGACCAGTAGGAGGGGCGCGGGTGGAGAGGACTCAAGGCAAGGCGGCTGACAGACCGGGACGGGCAAGGTGTGGCTGGCGGACCAGGCGAGGTGGCAGCTGGTGGACTGGGCAGTCTCACACCCACGTGTGGATGAACTGGGAGGAACAACTGGGGAGAGACACAGAACACGCAACCCAGGGTCCTAGCACAGGGAAATAAAGCCTCAAAGCCTCTGATTGAAAACTCCTGTGGGGGTTGAGGCGGTGGCAGTGGGAGAAACTCCCAGCCTCCCAGGAGAGCTCATTGGAGAGACCCACAGGGTCCTAGAATGTACACAAGCCCACCCACCTGGGAATCAGCACCAGAAGGGCCCAATTTGCTTGTGGGTAACGGGGGAAGTGAGTGAAAACCAGCAGAGAGCAGAGCAAGTGGCATTGTTCCCTCTCAGACCCCTCCCCCACAGACATCGTCACAACAAAGCAACGTGGTTGCGCCGCCCTGGTGAACACCTTAGGCTCCACCCCTTATATGTAACAGGCATGCCAAGACAAAAAAAAAAAAAATATATGGCCCAAATGAAAGAACAGATCAAAGCTCCAGAAAAAATACAACTAACCGACGAAGAGATAACCAACCTATCAGATGCACAGTTCAAAACACTGGTAATCAGGATGCTCACAGACTTGGTTGAATTTGGTCAGAAATTAGATGAACAAATGAAGGATACAATAAGGGAAATGAAGAAAAAAGTACAGGGAACCAACAGTGATGGGAATGAAACTGGGACTCAAATCAACAGTGTGCACCAGAAGGAAGAAAACACTCAACCACAACACAATGAAGAAACAAGAATTCAAAAAAATGAGGAGAGGCTTAGGAACCTCCAGGATGTCTTTAAACATTCCAACATCCGAATCATAGGGGTGCCAGAAAGAGAAGAGGAAGAGAAATAAATTGAAAACCTATTTGAACAAATAATGAAGGAGAACTTCCCCAACCTGGCAAAGGAAATACATTTCCAGGGAGTCTGGGAAGCCCAGAGAGTCTCAAAGAAATTGGACCCAAGGAGAAACACACCAAGGCACATCATAATTACATTAGCCAAGATTAAAGATAAGGAGAGAATCTTAAAAGCAGCAAGAGAAAAGGAGACAGTAACCTATAAAGGAGTGCCCATAAGACTATCAGCTGATTTCTCAAAAGAAACCTTACAGGCAAGAAAGGGCTGGAAAGAAGTATTCCAAGTGGTGAAAGGCAAGGACCTACATCCAAGATTACTCTATCTAGCCAAGCTATCATTTAGAATGGAAGGGCAAATGAAGTGCTTCTCAGATAAGGTCAAGTTTAAAGAGTTCATCATCACCAAGCCCCTATTATATGAAGTGTTAAAGGGACTTATCTAAGAAAAAGAAGATCAAAAATAGGAACAGTAAAATGACAACAAAATCACAATTATTAATAACCACACCTAAAACAAAAACATAAACTAAGCAAACAACTAGAACAGGAACAAAATCACAGAAATGGAGATCACATGGAGGGTTATCAACAAGGGAGTGGGTGAGGAGAGAGGGGGAAAAGGTAGAGGGAATAAGAAGCATAAAAGATAGGTAGAAGACAGATGGGGGGTGTTAAGAATAGTGTAGGAAATGTAGAAGCCAAAGAGCTTACATATATGACCCATGGACATGAACTAAAGGGGTGGGGAAGGGCAGAGGGGAATATAGGGGGAAAATGGAACAACTGTAATAGCAAAAAAAAAAAAAATGGGAGAAGAAGGCCCTGGTCAGGTGGTTCAGTTGGTTGGAACATTGTTACATATACCAAAAGGTTGTGGGTTCAATCCTTGGTCAAGGAACATACCTAGGTTGCAGGCTTGATTTGCAGTTGGGGTGCATATGGGAGGCAACAAATTGATGTTTCTCTCTCACATCGATGTCTCTCTCTCTCTCCCCCCATTCCTCTCTCTCTAAAATCAATAAACATATCCAAAAAATGCAAAAAGAAGAAGTAAAATCAACATTTATAAGGAAAATAATGAGCAAGTTGATATCTTGCTTATTGTCTAGTTGGTAGAGTTATTGGCTCACTAAAAGATGATGAGAGCAGATAAAAATATGCTGTTAGGGAAAGAGTTTCTAAGAAATATACAGTGATTCAAAGGGAAAAGTTTTTTTGCATATTTTTAACTCTTATCTGCGTTTATAAATTTCAGATACTGATAAGCACAATCTTTCTGGTTGGAAAGACAACCTGGATGTTTTTATTTACTCTTTTCTTTCTTTGGCCTTGTCTAGTCTCTCCAAAGAGTGAATATTAGAATGAAAATGACATTCGTCCTGACTTTAAGATCCCACACATAGATGGTCTGAGAAATCCAGTGAATTTCACCATCTTCCTCTGATATTGTGTGACTAAAACACTCAAAATCTGAGCTCAGAAACAAATTCCCATTCTATGCAATTTGAGAGTTGTACATATCTTCTCATGTGATTCTTTTCTCCTCTTTATAAATTTTAATTTAACCATCTTGTCCTAGGAAAGAACCAAGAAGAAACATTACAGAATAAAGTAAAAGCTTTACAAAGTGACAAGAATTGAATACCAGAACAACAGGTGAAAATGACAAGTAGTAGTAAGCAAGCATATTTACTCTCAGAAGATAATAGCCATCCATATGTATTTCTGTACCTAGATAAGTCCTAGGGGGAACATTATTCCCACATCTGTTTTCCAGGCAAGGCCCTCACAGAGAGGAAGGGATAGCTAGTTTGGCTTTGAAAGCAGGTCTTTCTTGTAGAGAATTACAGGATTACCCTTACATGGATAAAGGGGCAGTACTGGAGAAAAAGAGCCTACATTTTTTGACTTACGGTCAGTGAGGCCCACCCCAAGTGGCAGAGGCCATTAGAGGGGCAGATCCCCTGTGTATAATCAACCAGCCATGCAGCCTCCCTGCCCCAAGCCTGTCACAGCCTCAGCCTTGGGGCTTTTTGGAGCAGTTTAAGACTCTGTATAAGCTTTGGGCCATAGAAGCTGAACACTGGGAGGTTTGATTTTTTTCATTAAAATTGGGCATGAAGGCACATTAGTCTGTCATCAGGCAGGGCTGGAACAAGTGATCTTCCCTCAGTGGAAGCTTTGTGCAATGTGCTATCACTTGCAAAAGATCAGGCACAGGAGAGCCAGAAAGATTACACAGCCGCCTGGATTCTGTCCAGCTCCTCTGTCTCAGCCCAGTTTGCTTCCTTTAGCATCTGGAAGACTAACAAATGCAATTCTCTACTTTTAATATGAGGAGGGGGGAGACACATTTTCAGGACCATCCCATACCAATCGCATGTTTGATGTCTGAAAGTCAGCATGTTGTCTGGTCATGTCACAAACACTTAAGAATGAATATCATTAGGGTTCTGACTGTTGGGAAGGATCATTGGGATGTTTGTCCCTTCACTTATGGGAAGTCAGAATATACTTGGGACTGTAGTGAGCTCTGTTCCTACAGAGGTCTTTTCTCAGAACTGCTAAGCTTGCCAGCAGTTTATGGACAATACTGGAGTAAGGACAGGGAATGGGGAAAGCATTCAAAAGCACATTTTCTGCACCCTTGCTTCCCTGGTGGACTCCTCAGTGGTCCATTTCAAATTGCTACAATGATGTAGAATTGCTTTTACCTATAAGGACTGGTTAGACTAGAGATCATGTTCTTGAAGACAGAGGTGACACCAATTTGGTATAATTGGTAGAGAGAACATTGTGAAAGGGATGACAGGAAAGAGAGTGAGTACAAAGGATGGTACAATTAAACTCAAAATTAGTTTGGAACAGTGGTGAAAATCCAAACACATTCCTTTGAGGATGATGTCAAAAGAAATCCACTGGGAACAAATTCAGGGTAATAACCAGGGGACGGAAAAACCAATAGTACAGAGTGACTGTATTGGAACTTGTGGAATTCAATGCTCCTGAACCTTGGAATCGCATGCAAGGACACTCAGCAGTTTAAGTGGCAAGCAGAGGAGCCCCGTTCTCTACCCTGTTCTGATTCTCTAAGGAGATCTCATCTTGAAACTCTAGGGACCCACTCTACTGCTCTTTAAGCATCCCACTAATGACTGTGCATCCACTGAATAAAAGTTTCTCTGTGAGCCTAAAATCAACTCTTGTAGAATATTGTTCACTGAGGAAGTCAGAACACACTGCTCACTTCAACATATTCAACAGGTGACTAATGGGGGCAATTAAAGGGCACACATATGTTGGCTGAATTAGGCAAAAATACTCTATCCCTATAAAACCTCACAATGGTTTGATGTCATAAGCTAACAAGGAGCTCTCCTCTGACTCAAAACGGCTAACAGGAGATGACCACACAGTCTTGTATTGTGGCAGAAGGATAAAGACCCATTCTCAGATGTGTTAAAAAAGGGTTGCTGGTACAAAGTTCCTTATTCTCTTGTTGTGGAGGGGCTTCCTTTGTAGGAAAGATAGGTAAAACCTACAGGCATTTCAAGGAACAATAAGAGTAATAAATACAAAAAGGAGGTTGTTTGATCTAAAACAGGGAAGCTAGAGATCATTGAAAACAGAGCAGTTCAAGGTATATTATAGCACTTATTAAATGCTTAGAACATCAGAGAAGTACAAGTATGGTTGAGGTGTAGGAGGGCAGCAGTGCAGATATAAAATGTACAGAATATAGAATGCACATCCCTGCCATTATACAATAAAATGTGATTTCCATCCTTACTTAGAGCAAAAAGGGATAAACCAGCATAAGCATTAAGCACACTAGATTTTTTTTTTAAGATTTTATTTATTTATTTTTAGGCAGAGGGGAAGGGAGGGAGAAAGAGAGGGAGAGAAACATCACTGTGTGGTTGCCTCTCACTTGGCCCCTACTGGGGAACCTGGCCCACAACCCAGGCATGTGCCCCGACTGGGAATCGAACCGGCGACCCTCTGGCTCGCAGCCCGCGCTCAATCCACTGAGCCACACCAGCCAGGGCAAGCACACTAGATTTTTTTAATTTAAACTTATTTTCTTCACTTTTTTAAAAATTATATTTTATTGATTATGCTATTACAGTTATCCCAATTTCTCCCCCTTTGCCCTCTTCCACCCAGCACCCCCCACTCCCTCAGACAATTCCCACACCATTGTTCACGTCCATGAGTTATGCATATAAGTCCTTTGGCTACTCCATTTCCTATGTTGTAATTTACATCCCCATGGCTATTCTATAACTATCCATCTGTGCTTCTTAATCCCCTTACCTTTTCACCCATTCCCCAAAACCTCCCTCCCATTTGGCAACCATAAAAATGTTCTTCATATCCACAATTCTCTCTCTGTTCTCTTTTGCTTAGTTTTTTTAGATTCAAATGTTGATAGATATGTATTTATTGCCATTTTATTATTCATAGTTTTTATCTTCTTCTTTTTCTTAAATAAGTCCTTTTAACATTTCATATAATAATAATTTGGTGATGATGAACTCCTTTAGTTTTTTCTTGTCTGGGAAGCTCTTTATTTGCCCTTTTATTCAAAATTACAGCCTTGCTGGGTAGAGCAATATTGGCTGCAGATCCCTGCTTTTGGTGACTTTGACTATTTCTTGCCAATCCCTTGTAACTTGAAAAATTTCTTTTGAGAAATCAGCTGACACTCTTATGGGAACTCCTCTGTAGGTAACTAACTGCTTTTCTCTTGCTGCTTTTAAGATTCTCTCTTTATCTTTAACCTTTGGCATTTTAATTATGATGTGTCTTGGAGTGGCTCGTTGTATCCATCTTATTCTGGGCTGTCTATGCTTCCTGAGCTTGCATGTCTATTTCCTTCACCAAATTAGGGAAGTTTTCTTTCATTATTTTTTCAAATAGATTTCCAATTTCTTACTCTTTCTCTTCTCTTTCTGGCACCCCTTATGATGTGGGTATTGGAATGCTTGAAGTTGTCCCAGAGGCTGGTTACATTATTCTTGTTTTTTCTGGAGGGAGAGGGAGGATTTTTTTGTTTTCTAGTTGTTCTGATTGGTTGTTTGTTGCTTTCTTATGTTCCAAATCATTGATTTGATTCTTCGCTTCATCCACTTTACTATTGTTTTCCTACAAATTGTTCTTTATTTAATTAGTGCATTCTTCGTTTCTAGCTGGATCTTTTTTATGCAGCTGAGGTCTTCACTAAGTTACTTAAGCATCCTTATAACCAGTGTTTTTTTAAACATATTTTATTGATTATGCTATTACAGTTGTCCCATTTTTTCTCCTCTTTATTTTCCTCCACCCTCTACCCCACCATCATCATTCCCCCACCTTAGTTCATGTCCATAGGTCATACATATAAGTTCTTTGACTTCTTCATTTGAAAACATAATGGAGAACTTCCCTAATCTCACAAAAAAAATAGACTTCCAGGAAGTCCAGGAAACTCAGAGAATCCAAAAAAATTGAACTCAATGAAGCACACACCAAGGCACATCATAATTACATTACCCAAGATTGAAGATAAAGAGAGAATCTTAAAAGCAGCAAGAGAAAAGGAGACAGTAACCTACAAAGGAGTTCCCATTAGGCTATCAGCTGATTTCTCAAAAGAAACCTTACAGGCAAGAAGGGGCTGGAAAGAAGTATTTAAAGTCATGAAAGGCAAGGACCTACATCGAAGATTACTCTATCCAGCAAAGCTGTCATGTAGAATGGAAGGGCAGATAAAGTGCTTCCCAGACAAGGTCAAGTTAAAGGAGTTCATCATTACCAAGCCCTTATTATATGAAATGTTAAAGGGACTTGTCTAAGAAAAAGAAGAAGATCAAAAATATGAACAGTAAAATGACAACAAACTTACAACTATCAACAGCCAAATGTAAAAAAACAAAACCAAAAAGAACTAAGCAAACAACCAGAACAGGAACAGTTTCACAGAAATAGAGATCACATGGAGGGTTATCAGAGGGAATAAAAAATAAACAGTGTTTTGAACTCTGCATCTGATAGACTGCTTATCTCCATTTTTTT
>VMDR010012572.1:0-26370 GCA_007922815.1 Macrotus californicus | reverse complement strand
GTTTCTTTGGAGAAATCAGCTGACAGTCTTATGGGCATTCCTTTATAGGTTACTGTCTCCTTTTCTCTTGCTCCTTTTAAGATTCTCTCTTTATCTTTCATCTTGGGTAATGTAATTATGATGTGCCTTGGTGTGTTCCTCCTTGGGTCCAACTTCTTTGGGACTCTCTGAGCTTCCTGGACTCCCTGGAAGTCTATTTCCTTTACCAGATTGGGGAAGTTCTCCTTTATTATTTGTTCAAATAAGTTTTCAATTTCTTGCTCTTCCTCTTCTCCTTCTGGCACCCCTATGATTTGGATGTTGAAACATTTTAAGATGTCCTGGAGGTTTCTAAGCCTCTCCTCATTTTTTTGAATTTTTGTTTCTTCATTGTGTTCTGGTTGAATGTTTCTTTCTTTTTTCTGGTCCACATCATTGATTTGAGTCCCAGTTTCCTTCCCATCACTGTTGGTTCCCTGTACATTTTCCTTTATTTTACTTAGCATAGCCTCCATTTGTTCATCTAATTTGCGACCATATTCAACCAATCCTGTGAGCATCCTGATTACCAGTGTTTTGAACTGTGCATCTGATAGGTTCTGATATGTCTTCATCACTTAGTTGTATTTTTTCTGGAGCTTTGATCTGTTCTTTCATTTGGGCCATTTTTGTGTGTGTGTGTGTGTGTTGGCACGCCTGTTATGTAGTAAGGGGCGGAGCCTTAGGTGTTCACCAGGGCGGGGCAACCACGTCACTGCATTGTGACGCTATATGTGAGGGAGGGGTCCAAAAGGGAACAATGCTGCTTACTCAGCTCTCTGCTGGTTTTCAATCACTTCCCCCACTACTCACAAGAAAATTGGGCCCTTCTGGTGATGATTCCCAGGTGGGTGGGCTTGTGCATGTTCTGGACCCTGTGGGTCTCTCCAATGAGTTCTCCTGTGAGGCTGGGAGTTTCTCCCATTGCCGCCTCAATCCCCACAGGTGTTTTCAATCAGAGGCTTTCAGGCTTTATTTCCCTGTGCTGGGACCCTGGGTTGTGTGATCTGTCTCGCTTCCCAGTTGTTCCTCCTGGTTTATCTGCACGTGGGTGTGGGACCGCCCGGTCCACCAGACGCCACTTCACCCGATCCACTGGTCGCCACCTATTGTGAGTCCTCTCCACCCGGTTGCCCCTCTCCGCCTCTCCTACAGGTCTAGATGAATGTTTCTTCTTTAACTCCTTGGTTGTCAGACTTCCATAGAGTTCTATTTTCTGTCAGTTCTGGTTGTTTTTTGTTTTTAAATTTGTTGTTGTCCTCCTTTTGGTTGTGTGAGGAGGCACAGTGTGTCTACCTATGCCTCCATCTTGGCCGGAAGTCTAGATAAACACTTTTTTAATGGATTATTTCACTTAATCCTTGACACTCGTAGTTGTGCTATTATATGTAATTTTCAGATGACAAAGGCTTGGAGAGACTGGGCAGGACAAGGTGCCTCAGCCAGGGGAGTGCTGGCAGAGGGATGTGACCCAAGGGACTGTAACTTCAGGGCCTCTTCCCTTAGCCTCTTGACTGATTGCTTCCCCAGGTGACCTGGCCCTGGAGCCCAATTTCGAAAGTCACGTGCAGGAAGTTCTGTAATTCTCTCTGTGTCATAAACAGAAGCAAATCGGGTCCTTGGGCGAGACAGGAATTTTCCTGCCTTGAAGTGGAAATTAGTGGCATGATTTCTATGGCTTGGGCAGGTTCCTCTTTGTTGCAGCCACCACCCTAGAAAGCAGACTGTGAGCCATAGTCCATCAAAGGCTCACAACTCGGACGATAGACGATTCCCATGCAACTTATAAATACCCAACACTCAGCAAGGTGCAGAGGGAGCCATGAGGTCGCACAGCAGGTATTCTGCGGGGAGTCTGCCTGACACCCAAGCTCAATCTGATCCCCCCTATTCATCAGACTGCTGTGGGAACACGGACTATAATAAAGAATAGGTGACATCTCATTGTGGTTTTAATTGGCAATAAACTAATGAATGAAACAGAACCACGGGCATTGAAACATGGAACAGACTGACAGTGACCAGAGGGGATTGGAGAGGGGGATAATGGTAGAAAGAACAGGAAGAGACTAGTCAAAGAACATGTATGAATGACTCATAGACATGACAATAGTGTGGGGATTGACTGTGGGAGCAGGGGGTGGGATGGGCAGAGGAGAGCAAAGGGGGAAAAATTGGGACAACTATAATAGAATAACAATAAGAAAATAAAGAAAGAATAGGGTCAGGGCAGTTTCTGTGGAGAAAGCAGAAGTTTTACCAGGATGGCTTCTTGCATTCAGTCTGAGTGAACTTCAAAGGCCAAATATTAAAAGGTGAATGAATAAAGGCAGGGCTGTAACAGGTGAACATACTGGGCGAATGCCAAGCACACAGGCCATAGGATGGCCTGATTTGCTATGAGGTGGGCCTCTGCACCCCCTGGAGAAGGGATGCCAGGGTGCTGGGCCCTTCCTGGCCTCTGAGGGACCCAGGGAGGGGTCTGGGATAGGATCCCGGGAAGAGACCCTCAATGTGCAAATGCCCTTCCTGAGCTTTAGCAGATGAAGTGACATGTAGGTGTCACATTGCCAACCCTCCCCCAAGAACAGCAGTGGCCTTTATTTGGGGAGGGAGGTGATATCAACCTAGATTCTCACTGTATACAACAAATTAAATTTCAGATCGATTTTGCAAACCCAGAGTCAAATGTAAAAATAAATAAAATTTGAAGACAAAAATGGGACATTAATGATGCCAGGGAGGGGAACACATTTCTTAAGCAGGAACAACAAAGAAATGAATCACTGAGGAAGGGAAAATTGGATAGATTTGTGTACCGGAAATGAAACTGGAAAAAAAACCCGATGTGACTAAAGACATCATAAACGAAATTAAAATCCAACTGACAAACACATGAAAAATATTTGTTTATAAACAAATGGATCGTGCACTCCATAGTTTTTACAAGACTCTTGCTTATCAAATAGAAACCACTAAATGCTAAAAGTGTAAGGAAAGAAACAGACAGTTCTCAGAAGAAGACCTGCAAATGACAGATCTTCACATGAAAAAATACGTGTAGCCAATCTTAGGAGAAAATGACCAGTTTAGCACAGATTTTAATGAGTTGGTTCGGTGTTGGCAAGAGGAAGTTGAGGTAGGGGTTCATTCACTCTTACTGGGCGAGGACTCGCTTTTCTATAAGATACTTAAAAAGTGAACCTTGAAAACAGAACCTTAAAAAAAGGTTTCTGACCTTTTTTTTTTTCCAGAAACCCACTGTCAGGGGAGATTGTAGATACAGATTGGGATCATCCAAAGTATTCACAGCATATTAGGGATCATACATGAGGTGAATTCCATACGGTCCTTTAGAAATGCCATTCAAGACTAATGATTAAGACATCACGTGATCAAACTGTCGTATACAAACTGCATTTTGAAAGTGACCTTGATTGGTGTGTGAGTCTGCAGAAATGCAGAAATATTAGTAGAAGAATGAATCTTCACCATGCAATTCGCAGTGGGTTTGGGAATTGGGGACAATGTTTCATTTTCTTCCTTGTATTTTTATATGTTAGAAATGTTATGATAAAAACATATTATTTTTATTACAAGAAAAATATTTAAGCCAGTCCAGTGGAATGAAAAAGGCCGCCCTAAATTTGGGGTGTGTGGGCATGGGGGAGTGAGTGTAGAGGTAGGAAGGCACAGGGTCTCCATCTGAGCACTGGTGACATTCTGGGTCACCTAATTCTTTGTGGTGGGGCCATCCTGCATGTTGTAGGATGTTTACCAGCATTCCTGTCCTAACGACCAAAAATGTTCCCAGACTTTGAAGTTGTCTCCTGGGGTGGGGGATAAGCTGGGTTGCCCCAGGTGAGAACCTCAGCAGCCAGGAGTAAGGAAGGTACACTTTTCATCTGTTTGATCTGGGGATACCTTTCATCTGAGTTCTCTTTCACTCATTCATTCAACAAACATTTTCAGACCCTTGGTCTGGTAATCTGGAGACTCAGGTACTGGTGCCATATCAGACTCATGCTATGTGACCTCAGAAAAGCCATCTGAGGCTTCTGCATTTATTTGTAAAGTTTCCCGAGCCCTTCGTCACTCGCTGGCTCTGCCATGAGAAGTATACTTCTAGGGACAGAGCTGCGTAACTCCAGGCTCTGTCCTCAGGAGCTCACAGTCTGGCAGGGATGGCCACTGAGCAAGCAGCTGCACTGGTTCAGTGGGATGGGTGGGTGTTAACAGCAGGGCGTGAGAGGTGATGGATGAATGGAGGAGAGAGACTCTGTCAGGGATAATGATGGCAATGACCTTCAGGATAGCCCTTTCCATGTGTACCACACTTACAGTTTTTAAAGTGGGCCATTGGAGTCTTGGCAGGAAACAGATGGTGCATTTGGCGGGGTAGCCTAGGAGAGTTTAAGAAGTGGATGCTTACTCTGGGACTGGGGAAGCATCAGAGAGGGGACGGGAGGAAGCATCAGGCATGGTGTAGCCCCTGGGTGCAGCAACAGCAGGAAACCCTTCTATCCTGGGACTAACAGTCCAGTGGAGGGACTGATGCTGGATGCTGGATGCTGCATCATCCAGCATCGGCTGCCACTGTGGGAGAGTGGCCCAGTGACAGGTGAGGCTTGGGTAGGGCAACCCAGCCTCTACAGACCCAGGGCCAGGCAGAGAGGGAGCAAAGGTGAGGCACACCTCAACCTCACTCTCCCCCTGTCCTCTTGGAGCCAGAGCACAAGGGAGGTGGGCTGCAGACAAAGCCCACGTGGGTCAGCTGCCTGAGTCACACTACAGGTGGAGAAGAATCAAGAGGTGAAAGGCAGAAGGTGTCCAGCACAGGACATCTCATTTTACCCCTCCAGGAGCCCTGCAGGGTACACTCTATTATCCACCTTCTCTACAAGAGGAAGCAGAAGTTCAGAGAAGCAGAGTGACCTTTCTGAAGTCACACAGCTAGAAAGGGTGGAGCCAGGACTGTAGCCACAGTTCGCCTGAGTCTCTGAGCTCCTGGTTTCGCAGTTTAGAAAGATCCAGGTGAAAATTCCAGTACTTGTTAGCTTTTGACCTTGGGCAACAGCTGTGTGTCTCTGAATGGGCCCGTCTGTGAAATGGGGTCAGTGACTCCCCCACAGTGGGGCTGCTGAGGGCTGAATCACGTGTGAGAAATGCAAGGCCTGTGCTAGGTGGGGAGACAGCTGAGTCAGGTGGAGAGGCCTGTCCCGGTTCCCCGCGGGGCATTATTAACCAGAGCACCAGCCTCAGCATGAAGCATGGGGACGATCTGTCCGCCTCCTCCACCACCTGCAGAATCGATCACCATGCTCGGCTGCCTCATTGAGATGCAGGTCCTCAGCTCCAGGACTCCATCCCAGTGTCTGGTCAATAGCTTATATTTTTAATTTGTCAATAATCAGTCAGGACCTTGGCCAGTGCCCCCGCACAGGGCCAGCAAGATCACTCAGCCAGAGGGGGAAGGAGGGGGCTGTGCATGGAGACGGACAGACTCTGAGCCAGGCTGGAAAACCCAGGTGGGGACGGGGGACTTAGTGGGTACCCACGGCACCTGACTCCCAGGCCATGGCTGGGTGTCCAGAAAGCTAGGGAGTCACAGATAAGTTCACAAGCCTAAAGTCAACCAAACCAGGGTGCAATCCCAGTGCTGCTGCTTTAGGGATAGGTGACCTTGACCGAGAGACTTAACCTCTCAGAGCCTCCACTTCCCTGTTGTCGATCAGCCGCCATAAAAACACATCGCTCACAGGGCTGTAGAACAATCAAGTGAGTCAATACATGCAAAGTGCTTAAAACAGTGCCCGGCACACAGTGAGCCCATGACACACACTAACTATTGTAAGTATTTTTTAAAAGTCACGCAAAAGAGGTGATTGTAAGTCGAACGTTGATTAGCACTCACTGATTCCCAACACAGAGAGACAGCCCAACACTCACAGAGGGGAAGTGGTCATCCCCACTTCACAGATAAGGACACTGAGGCCCTGAGAAATCAGCTCACTTATCCAAGGTCACACGGCTGGGGTGTCGAGGGGCCGCGATTGCAAACCCTGAGAGTCAATCCCCAACACTCATGCTTCCACCTGGTGAACTAAAGATGCTGCAACCTAAGCACCCAAAACGAAAAGGGAAAAAGTGCTGCCTCCCCTCTCCCCCTTCATTCTCCGCATTTGTGTGTGTGAAGAGGGGCATAGCTTTCTTTTCCCTTCTCTCTTTGACAAGCAAGCACCGTCTGCCCACAGGAGGGCAGGGAAGTGAGAACAGCGAGAAAAATCTGTTTATCTCTTGAGTCCTTACCCATCTTGTCACTAAAAATTTCCCAGTTCTCTCCTGTCTCGTGCCCTTCCCGATGAAAGAGCCAAGGAGAGCCACAAGAGCTGGGACAGGGGTGGCTGAAGAAGATCGTGTTGCCCCAGGAGGGGGAAAGGCCTTCTCTGAGGTCAAAGGAGAGTTCGTGTTAGAGCCAGGACAGGAACACAGGCCACTGATGGCCAGTCCAGGGCTGTTGGGGGCCATCCCTGTCTGCTTAGCCCGTCCTCCACCTCTGACATCATGAGCCCCGATTCTTGCTCCTGCTGTCTCTGCGTGTCCTCACATGCCCCTTCCAGCAGACTTCACTGTCAGCCTCCACAGAACAGGGTCTAGCCCTGCCCAGAGGACCTGGCACAAGCCAAGACCCCACCCCTGGGTGATAGCAATGGCACCAGCAATGAGCACTGATCCCCAAGTCTGGACACCTGGCTTTTCCACCTCCTAGAGATGCCCTCAGGATGAGCCTCCCCACTTTTGAGGGCCTTGGTTTGCTCACCGACAAGCTGAGAAGGGTGACAGCCCCTGCGTCATCTCGTGGGTCGGAAAATTCTCGGAGACAACCCAGGAGAACGTGCCAGCGCTAAGCGGGCTCATGGGATACACGCATTCCAGGCTTTCCCCTTCGCGGCCCTGGAGATTTCCTCTCATCTCCATCCTGCCAGGCTCCTCTGTCCCCAGAGGACCTACCCACCCCCCTCCCAAGTCTGCATCTATTGAAATATACTTTTCCACCAGAAAACTCCCCAGACATCAGTGGAATCCCCCACAGGTAGACTTCGGAAGCTGTTAAATGCCCCCAGAGAATCCTGAGCTCCTGGGACCGTCTGTGAAGAGCAGATCACAGGCAGAATCTCACAGAGCCCTGGTGCATCCATTCTTCAAGAAGCCTCAGCATTGCCTAGCCCAATCTCCTTCCCATTGAACAGCGGGGAGACCGAGGCTTGGAGATGGGGAGTGACTTGCTCAAAGGCACAGAGCCAGCTGGTGCAGAGTTGGGATTCTGTTCTCTGTGCTGGCACCCATCACCTCTTCCCAGACGCTGGGGGCAGTAGGTAGGTCAGAGTAAGCCCATCCTCAGGGCTGCAGATGGCCCCAAGGATGCAAGTGCTCTTGGGAATCTCTTAGTGGGGTTCTCGTCTCAGACTGTAGTGGGTGGAGGAAGGGAGGTCAGTTTTCTGTGCTTTGCTCTTAGGTAGCTGTGTGGACCCCGGCAAGTCACTTTCAATCTCTAAATCTGTTACTTTATATATAATGGGTCATAAGGAGTCATGGAAGTAATCAGGGTAATCATCATCATCATCACCTTCTCTTCCCTCCCCTCCTCCTTTTTCCCACAGCTCTCATCTATTAAACGTTTGCACCATACTCAAGAAGTGCTTCGAAAAAAGATAATGAGAAGTTTAGAAGGAAGGTCTAAAGCTTACCCCATTTTCCAGACAATGGAATTTGGGGTCAGAAGGATTTATTTGCTTGTCCCGAGTCACCATAAGATCCCCAGAGAGGCAACCTGGGCAGTCAGAGAGCAGAGCCTGTCTGTAACTTCAACCTCTGCCCGACCCCCTGCCACATGGAAGGCCATAACGAGGCCCTGCAAGGTTGGTGCTGATTCTTCCCACTGACGATCTTATTGGTCTTACAATCCAAAGAAGTCACGTTTGAACACTAGCGTGCAGGGTTTGGTCAGCATGGAGGGAGGGCCAGCTTTGATTCTGCCTGCTCTCCCTCTCTGGGAGCAAGGACAGCAGGTGGGTTTGTTGAGGACCACTCAGATGTGAAATGGGTCTGAGAACAAATGAGAAAGGGGAATTGAATGGGTCTGGGTTCCTCCGTGGCTGGGGGTCATCCGTGCGGGAAGTGAGTTGAGTTTACAGATTTCCCATAGGGCTGGGGTGTCAGCCAGAGTGGACAGGGTGGTGAGGAGGCATTGCTAAGTCTTTGTGCCAACACAAGGTCCCTTCAAGGATTTCATTCCACCCAAGGTGTCTATCCACTGACTATGTGGCCTGGGGTGAATCACCCTCTTCTCTGGGCCCCCATTTCTCTATCACTGTAGCAAATACACTGGAGCCAAGAAACAATGGTGCTGACTTCATCATTTTCAACCCACAAAGCCCTTACACTGGCCAGTGCCTGTTACTACTGTCTGCACATTAGAACTGCTTGCCCTCGAGTAATTTTCTTAACTATGTCAATGCCCAGGCACGGTCCCAAACCAATTGAATAAGAATACTTGGAGATCAGGCTCAGGCATCAATATTCTTTAAGACTCCTCATGTGACTCTGATGGGCAATTGCTCTGTGCCATCCCTGGAGCAATGCCTCTGACAGCAGACGTAAGTAGCCCCATTTGACTGCTAAGGAACTGAGGTCCAGACAGAGAAATGATCTGCCCAAAGTCATAGGCTGGGTAGGCTCCAGTTTAGGTGCTGGGGTTGGGGGGGCGGTGCTCTTTGTCCAGAGTGCTGAAATGGGTGGTCTCTGGACTCTGGCCTGAGGCTGGGCACATTCCCCTGGGCTCCCCCTCTCTCACCTTCACTCAGATTGTTTTTTCCACAATAGATGTTTTTCCTCTTGTTTCCTTTCTTCCTTTCTCTCTCCATAATTTTCTGTTCTTCTTACTCACCCAACTCACTCCTTTCACCTCTCCCTTGCTTTGCTTTTCTCTCCAGCTCTCTTGTTCCCTCTTCTTTCTCTCTACATTTCTCTTTCTCTTTGAGTGTCTCTCCATTTAGCTCTCCTCCTTTCTCTCCTTGACTCAATTTTCTTCTTCCCAGCTGCTGCTCTCCAAGGACCCTTAGTGGTCATCTCTTTCCTGTCCCTTTGGCTTCTCCCCAAAGGCAAACACTGATCTCCAACCCAAGTTTTTCTTTCCTTTTTCTGACCAGTTCTCTGGAGAAGCTCATTTCCTCCCCGTGCCCCCACATGGAGATTCAGAACAAGTGATATCCCTTCCCTTCAATCTCATAGTGTAGAGTGACTACAAATCCCCACCACTGGGAAAAATGACTCTCCATAATCCAGTGGGCCAATGGCTCCATAGCATCTCCCCCAAACTGGGGACACATTCCTTCAATGAAAAAGCCTCAGGCTGAGCACCTACTTTCTGCTAGATTCTGGGAATCCAGCAATAATAAAGGTAGCCTGAATCCTTCTCTCTTTTTTTCCCAGTGAGCAAGACAGAAAGCAAGCAAAGAATTTAGACACTGATTTAATTCCTGGTCATGAAGATAGTGGCAATGGTGTTGGTCTCAACAGTGACTTGGGGGGCAGTTAGGCTGCTTTAGGTTGAAAGATTAAGGAAAGTATTTGAAGAATTGACATTTAATCTCAGACCTGAGACATAAGAAGAAATCAGCCATGCAAAGGGCCAGTGGAAGAAGATTTGAGGTGAAGGGCACAGCAAGTGCAAAGGCCCTGCAGCTAGAAAAAATTTAGTATAATCAAATGACAGAAGGAAGACTCGTGTAGCTGGAATGGGAAGAGCAAGGGTGAGCAAATAAGATGAGGTCATGGAAAGCAGGGTCCAGACTTGGAATGCCCTTGGAGGCTGCAGAACAGAGCTTGTCTTTTATTTTTAGTTGCATGCTTTGGGGCTGGGGCATGCCTGTTGTCTGACTTGGCACGGTCATTTGTCCCTGAGTATAGTGGGGTGGGGAAGAGTGGAACTGAGAACACTGATGTGGCTTAGATTCAGGGGCTCTTTAAAAGGTGGGAGTCTTCCTCCTCCTCCTTTCCACCCCACCATGGCTTCAGCCCCCCCAATTCTAACTCACCCCCCCTCATTGAATCCAAATCTAAGGCCCTGCTTAGGGATCGGTGGCTATTCTCACCACCACCACAGACACCATCACCATTATTTTCTGGTTGCTCTAACTGACCAAGAGATGAGAGCAAGGCCAAGGATTAAAGTATCCTTATTGGTCTAGTTCAAAAATTTTTACCATAGAAGTCAGGACAAATGGATCAATCTCATCAGCATTAAAAGAATGCCTACTGTATGCAAATACAGGCCCCTGGAGTGGCTAGTATGAATATTAATATTAAGAACTGCTAACATTTATTGGTCATTTGCTAAGGGCTTTACATGATTATCTCCTTAAATCCTTGCAATAATCCCGGGAGCCTTTCCACTTTTCACATGAGGAAATTGAGGCACAAGGAGTTGAAGTGATCAATTAGGCAAATTAAAATTAATCTACTCCATCCCTATCTTTGAGGCAATTGTCGTTTGCCCTGCTCCCCACCCAACCCTATTAATGGGTTAGTGTGTTACCTTAGAGGAAGCATGTAGTTTAGTCTCCCCAGACTAAACTTTGGATCAGACCCAGAGATCAGGGTCTGTCCCAGTGGGTTCTAATCCTAACACTTCTGGTCTACTGATACTTTGTTTCTCTCTGAAATTGTTTCTCTATGTATAAAAAGAAGAGGATAATTGTTTAATAAATAGGGACAAAGTGTGGCTGTAAGTCACTTTAGACTTCATATCTATGGTAGCAACAGCCTTTATGGGTAATATTTTAATCACAAGAAATGGCCTAATTAATGACGGAATGTCAGGCACATTGTCAAGAAGAGGGGATGGTATGTTTTTGAGTGAAAGTCTGGGAGTGGTGGCTGATCCAGGAGTGGAAAGTTTTAATAGAGACAACCTGTCCCTCTGGCTTGAGATAAGTATCTGCCCCTCCCCTTACGGAGACCAAAATGAAACTCCCCACCCCACCCCCAAACACTGACAGCAGCCCCATCCCGAGAGCTACAAGCAATTGCACTTCTTTTTGAGTGCATGACTAATATTCAATCGTGCCCTGGAATTAAAGGAGTGGATTCATGCACCATATATCACCCCAGCTGCAGGAGATCAATAGTCTAGCAATAGACATTTCATAATTAAAGGAAGACGACGAAGAAGAGAAGGGGGAGAAAAGGCATGGACCCTGCAGATGGTCTTGCTTTTCCTTAGTGTTTTGGTACCCAAGGCTTTAGAGGATTTTCCAGAACAATAAATCCTGATTGGAGTTGTCCCAATAGGCTGGCTGGGAAGGCACTTCGGTAAAGTCATGTGGTCTGTCCCCTTGCCTTGAGGCTGACTAGGAATACATGCTGCCATTTTTAGACACGCTAAAATGCCTTCTACAATCCCTCTGATGTCTTTCTGCACAATCCAAAGCTGGCTGGAGCGGCCACAGGTTCCTGTTTTCACCCCAGCAGCTGCCTCTGCATTTTCAAGTGAGGTATCCAGATGGTCCTCTGGGAAAATCTTTGCCTCAAGGGCATTTGGTTTCTCCTGGATTGAATTTGTCCTCCACAGTCCTAAGGTGGTCATGTGTATAAGGTCTGTCCAATACGATGGTCCCATTCATTCTCAAGGCTGTAACGATTGGCTCATGGATGCACATGTGACCCAAATGAAGCCAATCAACACCAATTCTGGGACTTTCTCTTAGCTGAGGTTGCCAGGCTAAGGAGGGCAGAACCCTGAAGTTGCTGAGGACCATCTGTTCATCATGGAGAAAATGCCTGCTGTAAGAATGAAGCTAGTACATCAGAAAAGCAAAGCCTAGAAATGGAGAGAGAGGGAGAGAGAGAGAGAGAGAGAGAGAGAGAGAGAGCGCAGAACCTATTGGACCTCTGAATTCAGCCATGCATGGATCCATGTTACATTTTTAGTTATGAGAAACTATAAATTCCCTTTATATCTAAACTATTTTAAAGTTTTTTAAAGATCTTATTTATTTATTTTTAGAGAGAGGGGAAGGGAGAGAGAAAGAGAGGGAGAGAAATATTGATGTAAGAAATATTGATCGGTTTCCTCCTGCCTGCGCCCTAACTAGGGCCTGACCCACGACCCAGGCACGTGCCCTGACAGGGACTCAAAGCAGCAACCTTTGGCTAGGACGATGCCTAACCAACTAAGCCACACCACTCAGGGCTGCCTAAACTATTTTGAAAGGGGTTTCCATCTCCTGTAAATTAAAGAGTCTTGATGAATTCATTAGTTTTTCTCGGTTCACTCATCCAATAAATGAGTTCCTTAATGCAAAGGAAGAAGCACAGATGTAGTCAGATCCGAAGTCTAATTGTCTAAATAGAAGCTATGCGATCTTGGGCAAATTGCCTGAGCTTTTGGAAACTCAGTTTCTTCGTTTATAAAATGGGTATGATGTTGTCTTTCAAGGATTGTCATCAGATAGTGTCTCATTCTTAGAGAGCATGAGATCCGACAGGGCTTCCTGTCTCCCTGGAGTCTCAGTCTGCTTTGAGAGAGGAATGAAACCGCCATCGCAAAGCCCCCCACGGCCACTACCACCACCTGCAGGAACAACCTGGATCTGTTAGAATGCCCTAGTGTACAGGACATGTGTGGCGGTGGCAGCCCCTGGACCAAAGCTGCAAAACAGAAACTCATAAAGCTTCACTGAGGTCAAAGCTTTTCTCCAAGGGAGGAGTTAACAGAAGGTAATAATATCGAAGGTAATGAAGATGGGGTATCTTTTCTTGCTCATCCAAATGGTACCATCTACTTTATGTGTATTACATAATTTTCAAAATCCTGTGAGAAAACTGAGGATCAGAGAGGTGCAGTGACTGCCCTACAGTCACTCAGCAGGCAAGCCTGAGTCCAGAGTCTGGCCTCTAAGTACCAAGCCATGCCAATGCCCAATAATAATGCTGGATCTTGGGTGCTGACCAGGTACCAGGCTCTAAGCAAGCTGCTTTTTCACCTTCACATTGAACCCTCTTACCATCCTTTTGAGAAATGCTTGGGACCCTTTTTACAGGTGGAAAGTGGCAATGCTGGGCACCAAGAGCATTTAAAGATCTCACTGTTCAATTCGGTGTAAACTGTGATTCTTATTTTATATCTTTATATAAACACACTTTAAAAATAGTAAAAAGTAACTGTAAAAAAAAAAAAAAAAGCACAGAGGCACATGCCCTTTGACCCATTGTGAGGAAGAAGCCCTGGGAAAATCACACTGATCACCTGAAACTGGAACCACCTTGCAGGTCTGTCGATGTAACCCTGCTGTAAAAATCGGGTGCATGTGTATATAAGAAGTCATTTCTCGTTTAAAAGAATGAAGTCCAATTGCCTCTGTTCATGACAAAAGACATCAAAACCTATCTGTGAATGAAATGAATGCAGGACAACACGAAAACAGAAAGGCCGAAAAGCAAAAACCCCTCCACACCTCATTGCCACCTCCTTTTCAGCTCCCCCCTGCACCTCTCCTCCAGGCTCCTGGTCCTGGGAGCCTCCCCCGACCTCAGCTTTGAAGCCTTTGCTTATCCATCCTGTCTTCTGAGAATGCCCTTTGTTTCCATCTTTTTAAAGTTTATTTATTTATTTTTAGAGGAAGGGAAGGGAGGGAGAAACAGAGGGAGAGAAACATTAGTCAGTTGCCTCTCAAATACTCCCAACCAGGGACCCAGCCTACAACGCAGGCAGGTGCCCTGACCGGGAATCGAACCGTCAAACTGTCGGTTTGCAGGACTATGTCTAGCCCACTGAGCCACACCGGGCAGGGCTGTTTCCACAATCTGGAGTCAGACCGTAGTCAGCCTCGTGGCAACTCCTCTGTCATGTTGTCATGATGAGTTCTCCCACGGCAGCACCCTGTGTGCCCAGGACCCAGCCCCATCCTCAAACAGAGGAGGGACGCAGTGGGCACGCGTCAGATATCCAGTGCTGTGACTGTTGGGGACTATGGCCAGAGTCAGTCCCCGACCTTAAGTTCTTTCCTTGATCACCTCCTCCTGATCCTTGTGAGTCCTTGTGAAGTGGGTGGCTTGGGGGGATAAATGTGACATTTTTCAGGCATCTCCTTGTTTCCAGGTGCCGTGCTGGGCATTTCACTTAGATATGTTTTCTGGTAATCTTTAGGTTTGATCTTTTAGCATCCCTTTTAACATATAAGGCCATGAGGGAGGGGAACTGACTCAGTCTAGGTTACCGGCTGCTTATTGTTGGGAGCAGGGCACAAACTTAGGTAGGAAGAAGGGTAGAAGGGAGCAGCCCGTACGCCCGGCCCCACATCACGCCCCATGGCTTTCAGACTTAGTGCCCTGGTGGAGTTCTTACATCTGATCTATAATGTGTCACTCAGGCTCCTGCAATAAACAAGGACTGGCCACTGGCGAATTGACCCGTGGACGACTCCTCAGTCGCCATTGAAAGGGATGTTCGTTTGTTAGGAAGCCTGTGGGCTGTCCCGAGAGCTGTCACCTGTGACAATATTGACAGAGCCCGTGCCCGCACCTTGTAAAACCCCAGCGTCCCTACGTGGGCAAGCAAGCCCATCCTCTCTCTCGGGGAGAATAAGTGTAAGGAATTAAGGAGACTCTGATTAAACAAACAGATGTTTTTAGTCGGCAATAGAAGTGTCAACATGATCCTAATTAATGAATGTGTTAATGGCTGTTCTCTGTTTGAAGACAATAGTCACTGCTTTCTAGTTGTATCCACAGTGACTCACAGGGCACACACACAGACGCATGCACAGAGCCTGTGTGGGGTGGGTGTGCAAATCGATACACCCACAGGGAGCATGCCTGTGCTCACAAAAGGGACGTACAATAGCATGAAGTCACACACAAGGAATGTGCATGGGTTTTGCAGGGAACATGCAGGACACTTTGGACACAGGATATTGAGCACACATGTAAGTACACATTCACGGAGCACAGGCACCGTATACACAGTGCACACAAAACTCAGTCTAGCACACTGCAATACACACTCAACAAACCCAATGCTAACACCACCCATGCCACCCCCACAGCAACACACAATGCACGCAGAGCACCCATAGCACCCACACAGCACCCATGCAAAGCACACACACACATGCAATGCTCACAGGATACATCATCCACAAAACACATGGTATATATACCAAATACATGCATGCAACATACTCCATACATGGCACAGCTACTCAACATGCACATATCACATACACAGCATGTACACATGTGACACATGCAATCCCAGAAGAGCTCCTGGTTCACAGTGTGCTAGCCTGATACACTTCGCACACATTCACCCACATATTTAGTATCAACAGTAATATGCTTGCTGTGTGTCCCCGCCATGTACAAGACTCAAAACAAAAAGACATAAAAGCAATAAAAACACAGAAATGAAAAGGGTAGAAACTCCTCCGTCCAGGGTATCCCAGGCCTAATGAGAAGCCTGAGTACCTCCTTGTGTGAGGCATCAACAGAATTTCTCAACATCATGTACGTGTTTGTGCTCACCCACACTTTCATGTATTTAAACAAGTCCCAGGAAAGGCCTGGCCATACAAGAAAAGTGCTAGACAGCATTGACTTGTCCTGTAGCCAGCCGGCGGTCTTTTTAATGGAGATGTCAAGGAAAAAAGCATTCTGTAAGTCTCCCTGTATTTATCTTTAGCAACGACATTTTTATTATCTCAAAGTCTGGGAAGTATGCACCTGAACATGTCTTCCTTTTTACCCTGGCTGCTAGGAAGCTCAGAGCTAAATTTTTACTTCATGCATCGTAGGAGTGTTTGTTTTTC
The DNA here is from genome assembly GCA_007922815.1 of Macrotus californicus. Classification (NCBI taxonomy): domain Eukaryota; kingdom Metazoa; phylum Chordata; class Mammalia; order Chiroptera; family Phyllostomidae; genus Macrotus; species Macrotus californicus. The sequence goes on along the minus strand of VMDR010012572.1, from coordinate 10,483 downwards.
TAGTATAAACTTCTGACTGTGATAGCTGATGCTATTTTGTGGTCCTACGTGTGTTTTGTATTCTATTTTTAAAATGCACTTTTAAATGACTAGGTTCTCCCTGGAATAATATGAGGATAGAAAGATATATTTTAGTTGGATTTATTAGGGCAGTGTAGCCACTGTAACAAAGAACCTCCAATTCTCAATGGCTCAGCCCACCAAAGGTTTATTTCTTGCTCATGGCACAGTCCACTGTGGGACAGTAAGAGTCATTCCACAGAGTCATTGCTCCACAGAGTCATTCAGGGCCCAGAGTCCCTTCCATCCGGTGACATTTAAAACATAAGGGGGAAAAGGTAGAATTGTATCCTATGAGTGTAGCTATATCTTTATCTTGACCCACAGTAGTATTTCAGGACTGATACACAGTAGGACTCAAGGTCATGTCCAGAGGAGGGTATGTTGGCCTTCAATGGGCAAGAAAGAGAACATACCAGGTAGAAGTCAGCCTCTGAGCTGGGCAATGAGAACAAACCAATCCTGGATCTGCGGAGAGGGTGAAAGGCAAATGGACAGGCAGACCCATCTGAACAAATTCACAGGGGAGAGAAATGGTGGGTAGTTTGTGGGGACCATGGAGGGGCTCCTTCTAGCCAAAGAGTGTTCTTCAATGGTGGTGGTGGGCTTTGATGGTGGAAAGAATGGCAGAGCCTGACCCCAGAGAGCCTTGAGCATCAGACCCCAAAGTGATCTCTTCATGCCACACTCTCGTAATGACCCAGCATGCACTGGGCACTGAGAACCTGGCGGAGTGCTTCCCTTGTCATTATCTTACCAGTTTCTGCAGCAACACTCGATGGCTGAGTACCACTGTAACAGGCATTTTGCAGGAGTGAACATTGAGACTCAGAGACGTTAAGTGACTTTCCCAAGTTCACACGGACAGAAAACGGCCACATCAGAGGTTGAAAAGACACACTTTCTAAGATGCCACCCCTGGGGCCTCCCAAACAAGGCCTCTGCCCTGTGTTGTGGTCAGCCTGGGCTAGGTAAGGTTATCTGAGGATAGCTCGACATCGGTTACAAGCACAAGACACAGACTTAGTGACAGTTCAAAAACTAATCCCCAGCCCTGTGTGACACCCTTAAACTTGAAGCCTCACTGTCCTCACCTGTCAAATGGGGCTAACAATGCTTCCATCCCAGGGCTGTTGAAAGAACTCCACAAGATACAACATGTACGTGATTTTCCCAATGCCTAGCACACAGTCGGGGCTGCATAGACGGCAGCCCTCATCATTATCATCATCATCATCATCGTTGTGGCGGTGGTTTTTCAAGAGATGGAGGAGTCAGGGGACAGGCTGCCACGCCCGCCAGGAGACGAGTCATTTGGGAATGCTGTCACAGAGGCTGCAGAGAGGGACAGCTGTGAGGGAGATTAAGGAAATTCACGCGGAATATATGTACGTCTGGTGCGTATGGCACTTTGGCAAAGGCAGAATGAGGACAAGTGCAGCTCTCCCAGAAGGATGTGAACGGCATTTGGCGTCCCTCGCAGTTCAAGCCAGGAGCAGTCCTGTGTGTGTCTGTGTGTCTCATGCAAATGTGGGCGCATGTGGATGCACATTGCACATGGCCCGGAGACACAGGGGTGGGTGGAGAACAAAGAGGAGACAGGCTCCCCCGTGGGAGAAACTGGGGCACAACGGGGTGTTCACAGGGGCTGGGAGCTTGGATCTGAGTCCTCTCTTCTTCCACTTTGGGCCAGAAGTGGGCCCTTGCCTCAGTGGACTTGTCCAGAAAGTGGGGCTGGAGTCACTTTTCCTGCATTGACATGAGGGCTGGACTTGATCTTCTTTTGAGGTCCCTTGTGACTCCAAGCCTCCAGGCCAATGAGATGGGGGTATTCAAACAGGACAGGAAGAACAGCTCTGAAGTTCTGAAAAGGGACTGTGCCCCTCCCCACAGCTTCTGCAAGAGCATCCCCAGATGACTCGTCTCCGGCTGGTGTGGAGCCCGTCCCCTGACTCCTCCATCCCTTTAAAAACAGCAACAATGATGGCTGCTGTTTATGTGGCCCCTACTCCGTGCCAGACATTGGGATCCTCGAAGTCAGGGGAGGTGAGGGAGAAGGAGGGGAAAAGACCCCTGATATCTCAAGGACACCAGCACAGTGAGGACATGAACTCTGAGAGATGTTCAGAAAAAAAATCTGGAGCTGGAAAACATCCTTTTCCTCTTACATCATGACCAGCATCCTCTGTCACCGTGTCCCTCCCGAAGGTCTCCTGGCCAGGTCTCCTTTGTCCCAGTGGCCCTCCTACTTTTTTAGTCACTTGCAATGGAAGTGATCATTGGAAGACAATGGCAGAGAAACAGGAGACAACACCCCCACCCAAGATTTTCCCATCGAGAGACGAGCCCCTGTCGTGATCCCCTTAATGGTTCCAAAACAAATGACCAGCATCAGCACTCAGAGAAATTAATCTGGAAGCTGAACAATGAGCTGGAAAAAAAATACCCTGGACTCCAGCAGCAACCTGGCATGGGAAGCAAGTCCTGGGTTTAGCAGGTCTAGGTCAGTACCCTTAGACAGGAGACTATATCTCGTGGGGCCTCGATGTCCCTACCTATGAAACAGGCTGATGAAAGAACATGCTTTGAGGATGGACAAGAGGGTCCACAGCCACACTCTTGTCAAGTAGCTGCCTCACCGTCTGGCGTAAAGAGTCCTGTAACTGTCATTCACTGTCCCCTCCTTTTTTTGTGGGAGGGGAACACGATCTCATTCAACCTTCTATGACCACACCCATGTGTTTGCAGAAAGTCCTTTCTTCCTTAGCCAAACACACCTAAACATTCTATCGGTCTCCAGCTGTCTCTCCACTTAGGTACTGATTTAGGAGAAGAGCAACATAAAACATGGGAAGCTGGAAGCTGCAACACTATTGTCCCCCTTGGTACACTCTGATTATGTGTAAACAGCAAATTGCAAATTATTTCCTCTTTATTTGTCAACTCCTCAGGCCACCTCGGGGTCCCTCAGAATGAGTCATTGGCTCTGGGACATGGCGTGACAGTTGGCTTTGCATAGATATTCATCTCCAGGGAGTCCTTTTCCCGACTGGGAGAATTCCAGGAGAGAGAGTACAGGTCAGGGAAGGTCAGACCTACACAATCCAGGGGTCTTCCTTCCCACCACGGGGTCATGATGGGCAAGAGCACAGAGACTGGGTGGAAAAGCCCAGCTGGGTTGATTCTTGAGTGCCATTTACTGTCTCAGAATCTCTCTTGCTTCCTGGGACATGGGGTTCAGAACAGCTCCACCCAGGCACCCCCAAACCTTGCATCCCAGATTCCATCTTTAGAACTTGGGAAGCTCAGTGGTCTTTGGGGTGACAGGCAGTAAAGGTAGGTATAGCTGCTATTTCCTATGTCCTCCAGCCTGGATTCAAATTCTGAGTTCAAATTTTGGTCCTATTATTGAAAGAGTTTCCAGAACGCTGAGCAAGAAACCTAATGTCTCTGGGCCTCTGCTTCTTCATCTTTAAAATGAGTATAGTAATGAAGACACCCCGGAGGCTGTGGGAGTAAGAGATCCTGTGTGCACACAGGGGTGGCAACTTGCTCAGAGCACCCTGGTGAGAATTAGGAAAAGGTGGCCACGCTGGGCAGAGCAATGACAGGAAGGAACCGCCCTTCCTCCAGGTGGACACAACCTCACCTCTGTGGTCTGGTGAGCAGCTTTAAGACTGGATTCGGCTCTCACTTGCCCCTTCAGGTGTGAGTCGGCACACACCCTGCACAATGTGCCTGGCAGCCCTGCATGTAAAGTACCCAGCAGGCACCAGGCTCGAGGTAGGCAGCCAATACCTGGTAGGGGCTATGGTCATTGGCATCATATATTATCATTTGAATGCTTCAGACTCTTAAGATCCACAAAGAGCTAACCACTTGGAAGCTGTTACCTCTGCCACATAAAGCAAACCCAGCTTCACATCCCATTGTCTCCATGTCCTGGCCATGTGTCCTCGAAGAAGTCGCTTCCCCAGCTGAACCTCAGTGTCTTCCTCTGTAACATAGCAAACTCACCTCTCACCTGGTGATGAGGCTTTGGTTAGATAAAAAGTATTAAAGTACTTGCAGCCCCGTGCCTGGCACATGCTGGGTACTCAGTTATTATTAGTGTTTTCCTCAGTAGGAACAAGGAGACCTCCTCAACACCACTCTGTCCCTTATGGAAAGCGCAAGCTTCCATAGCCAGTATGCTCAGGACATAAAAAAAAATACATCAGACCATTTTAGTGAAGATGCTCAGATTCTGAGGTCTGATCTGTGTGCAGGCCAAGACCATCAAGTTTGGAATGGGAAGACTGGGGGACCAGTCCCCAAGTGCCCACTCCCTGACTCATCTTGTGAGTTTGGAGATGTCATGGGCTCTCTGAGATTTGTTTCCACCTTTCTGGGAAACCAAGGGTAGAGGAAGCAGGGCCTATTGTATATTTTGGACAGCAGTGGGACCCCTAATTTTTACCAAGACTATGTATAAACACATATTACCAGGTAAAAACAGACATTCTGATTGAAGCACGGTCCAAGGACGGCTGCCACTCCCCACTTCTCACCCCCAGCACCCTCGGAGGCTGTTCTGAGGACTCTCCAGGCTCTGGGAGCGCCATGTGGCAGCCACTGGACTCAGACCCCTTCAAGCTGCAACAGTCCAAAACTTGTGACACTCACTGAGTTGTCCCTCAGTTCATTCTGACCGGGAGTGTGTGTGTGTGTGCGTGTGCCATAAACAAATGTTCAGAAAGAAAGCAAAAAGAAGCTCCAGCAGCCATTAAGAGGAAATTACAAATGCATTTTTCTCTGCCTCCGGCACATTAATAAAAGAGATTACAAAGCTGGAAAGGAGTCGAAGCAGGGCAGCCTCACAACAGTTGGAAGGTGGGGGTGGGGGATGAGGCTGTTTCCTGTACAGTGATCTGACTTCATGGCTGTTCCCATGCTGAGAGGATCTGGCTGCTAGGAGAACGTGGAGCTCATGCACTGAACACTGGGGGGCCCTCACCACATGCACTGTGGGACAGGAGGAGGACAGGGACCACAGGACAGACATACGCTTATGACATGTCCCCAGCATGGCAACCCGAGGACAGAGAGCTGAAGACTGATTGACACTGGCCCTGGAAAAGTGCAGACAATTGCAGGGTGTGAGATAAAGGAGGGTGTGAAATGCAGAAAGTGCGAAGGGGTCCTACGGTCTTGAGCGCGGGAGGGTCACCATGGTCACCTTGTCTCAGTGGTCATAGCAAGTGGCTGCTGGGCTGGGTGAGAGAGCGAGGCTGGTTATTGAACTGACTGGATCGTCAGCTCTGAGTCTTCGCCTTCCCCTCCCATGTGTCCATAACTTTTGCCATGTGACTCTGCAGCCTCTCCTCAGACAGTACATCCACGTGCTTTGACTTTGAGTTTGACTTTGGCTTTGGCCAATGATATATGAATGGGAGGCCTGGGGTTCCAGTTTGGGGATGAGGCCTTAAGAAACCACTTACATTTCTATGCTTCTTTTGTGTCTCTGCCTTTGCAGCAGAACAGGTTCTGGCTAGCCTGCTAGCCCGCAGGGGATGACTGACATGTAGAGCTGAGCCAGCCACAGCCTGCAGCTCACGGCTGCCCCAGCTGACTCACAGAACAAAGCTAGATGAGAAATATACAAATGCCTATTCTTGTATGCCACTGAGATTTAGTGGCTGTTTGTTATACAGCAATAGCTGACTGATACACTCATATATATACAGTCATGTGTTTAATTCAGTAACTGTTTCCTGAACACCATCATGATGGACAGTTTGGCAGGCAGCAAGGATATAATGAGTAAAAAGAAATCTGTGAAAATGGGCAGGGATTTCAGATGTGTTAATTCAAAGATTAAGCATCTACCATGCACCAGGCCTGGAGATAAATGTTGTGATTACAGTGGCAAAGTAAATAAAGCCCCTGCCCTCAGGATGCTTACAGACAGCAGAGAAGGCAAGCAGCAAAACAGAAAATGTCCAAACAGCCTGATGGAGGAGGTGGCTTCTTCCTTTAAACCAATCACTGTTCAGTGAAACAGGAGAGAAAGTCAGACCATCGCAGCACAAAGTGGTTAAGTAGTAGAGTGAGACGAGACACCTGCAGGCAGCTCAGAGGAGCCACCTCATGCAGCTAGGGGTTGGAGGTAGGGACAAGGTCCGTGAGGAATGGCTTCTCAGGGCACACAATATCAAGCGAAGCACTGGAGGTCAAATAGTTGGCAGACACAGAGAGGAAGGACTGGAGTGGAGCGCCAAGATGAAGGCATAGCAAGGGCAATGGTAGGGTGACAGGAACATTTGTGGTGCCTGAGGGTCTGCACCTACTTCTGTTTATTGTTGGGAAACAGAGAGGAAGAGGGAGAGGCAGGGGATGAGCAGCTGAGAGGGACCAGAGCAGGAAGGAGTTTGGGTGCCAAGGCTTGGACTTGATCCAAAGGGGGAAACAGAGCGCCACAGAACCGTTTGAGCAGAACACCCTATCAGGTTGCCATCTGAGAATCTTAGAAAGGGGGAGTGGCTGGAGTGAGATCAGAGGGAAGGAAGCCGTGTTACAGTCCAGGAGAGGAATGACACCCATGCTGGGCAACATCGGCAGGAGAAATGGCCCCACCCTTGGAATTATGGAGTCACAGATTGTGCAGCTGGATGTGTCCTGGGGCCATCAAGCTCCACCCCATCCTTTTGCAAAGTCTGGGTCTTAGAGAGGGTGGTGACAGGGCCCTGAGTCTCACAGCAGGGAGCTTAGGGCTCGGGACTGAAATTGAGATCCTCATATTCTAAACCCCAAGCTCATTCCACAGCCTCCCTCTGTCTCCCAGTCCCCACAATTTGATTAATCATATTAATTACAAGAATAATTCTAATTACTATGCTCTAGTAACCAAGACCCTGCTCCGTGCTAGGCTGTGTGCTTAGCACATTATGTGTAAAATCTCATTGAATCCTGCCAACATTCTGAAGAGTCAGAATTTCTCATTTTACAGATGACAAACCTGAAGGTCAGAGGTGATGCGACTTATAGTTGAGCCCCAGTGTTTGTTTTAGTCAGCTTAGGTGGCTGTAACAAAATACCCAAAACTGGGTGGCTTAAACAACAGAAATTTATTTCTCACAGTTCTGGAGGCTGGGAAGTCCAAGGTCAAGGTGCCAGAAGAATAGGGGTTTGGTGAAGGCTCTCTTCCTGGCTTGTAGGTGGTCACCTTCACATTGTGAGTTCATAGGACCTCTCCTCTGTGTGTGTGTGTATGTGTGTGTGTGTGTGTGTGTCTGTCTGTCTGATGAGGACTGCAGTCTAGGACAGTGGTTCTCAGGGTGTGTCCCCTCATCCAGCAGCCAGCCCCTCTGAGCTTGTTAAAAATGTGAATTCCTGAGCCCCCTCCAGACTGACTCGATCTGAAACTCTGGGGGTAGCACCCAGCAATCTGTGCTTAACAAACCCTCCTGGTAAGTCTGATGCATGTTCAAGTCTGATCTGGTCTAGATGAATGATTTTTCCACTTTTTTAAAAATGACTTAAGTGCTTTCTTCTAATAAAATCCTGAGAAGACAGGTACCTAAAGCAGATTAAAGTGGCAGTGCAAAGTTGAAGCAGAAACCAGGGCCCAGAGCTCTGTCCCCCTCCCTCCCTTGCCCATGCGAAGGCCAAGGTGACGACAAAGCTGGCTGCCCTGTGTCGCTTCCTCCTGCCAACCAGAGTCCGATGCTCCACCCCCCACCTGCCTCCCTTCCTCTCGGCCCCCATTCCTGTTTACACGGTCCGTAAAGTATGGATTTGTTGTGGCCTCGTGAAACCTGGTCTTCTTTCCTTCCTGCGTTTTTTTAGAATAGGTTTGAGCCTGTAATTCAGTTAATTATTTCCCAGAGCACTGATTTGGTGGCTACGGCCCAGCACAAGGCAGGGAAAAGGAGACAGGTCCTCGGAAGCCTCTTTCCAGAAAATCTAATTACATCATTGAGAAATCTTCTGTCTTAAGCAGCCTCCTCCACCGCCATAAATTTACATATTCTATATGCCTTCGCTGGAACACTGTGGGCCCTATTTGCATAATGTTGCTGGAGGGGCCTGCGCTTCTCTTGAACCCGAATGCAATGGGAGCGAGGAAGCAATTATTAAGCTGTAGACATTGGCAGGGAGAGAGGCCTCAGATGGATTTCAACTCCAAACCTCTTTCACTGCCTGGGCTGCTCATTACCCAAGGCCTGGATCCCAGGCTGACGGTGGATCCGAGGGCCAGGAAAATTGCAAATTGCTTTCTTCGGGTTATGCCTAACGCCGGTCCCAGGCCCAGTGTGGGCGAGCAGCCGTGGTTCTCTAATGCTGATGGTGGGAGCAACCTTGTCCCGCTTCCCACAGGTAAATGCGTTTCTTGGATGCTTTTGTCATGTTGCCTTAGCCAACACATCCCTGCCCCTTGCTGTAACACACCTCCACAGACCTACAGGCAGGTTGACAAGGGTTTGGCTACCTTCTTGCCAGCAACCCACCAGAAATGCTTAATTTTTAAAAAATGGTGTTGACCAAAGTCCCAGTTGGAAAGGGCAGGTGGAAACAAGAATTATCTCATGCCACAGTGGCCTCGCTTAAAATCTACCCATCTCCATACTCAGGCTGCTGGGAAGGTGGGATACTCCTTACTACAGGCCTCTGGTGGGACAATCATGTATACTTGGGCTTAGGGTCTCAGACCAGGGGTCTTTGATGTTCTAGAATCTATGGGTCACTCTGTAGTTTCTGGATCTTCCAGAGCTATGAACTTGACCTCTGAGTCATTCCATGACCTGACACTCCCAATCACAGGAGCCCATAAATGGCCGCTTTGAGCTCTGGGGCACCATCTTAGTTTTACTCCTGTGTCCATCTGAATGGTCTGCTCTAGCCCTGGCCGAGTGGCTCAGCTGGTTGGAGCGTCGTCCCAACCACCACAAGGCTGTGCGGTTGATCCCCGGTCAGGGCACATACCTAGGTTGTGAGTTCAATCTCCAGCTGGGGCGTGTACAAGAAGCAACTGATCAATGTTTCTCTCTCACATCGATGTTTCTCTATCTCTGTCTCTAATCAATAAATGTATTCTCAGGTGAGGACTAAAAATTAAATAAAAAATAAAAGGTCTTCTCCAATGCACAATGCTCAAAGAACAAGTCTTGAGTATAGGGATGTCTCCTGTTGGGACCTTGAACAAGAAATTTTGAACGCAGCCCTTGCTGAGCCAGAAATCCACCTGTCTAGTTCTATAGGTAAATACTATCACTGTACTTTCCAGGTGATTGCAAATAAAGTGCTCGCCACACTTGGTAAATTTATTGACAGAACAACATATCATCATACAAGTCATGAAAAGCTGATTGAGGACAGCCTGTGCTTCACTCCTTATATTTCATAATAGACGGTGCAATTTTAATTTTTTCAAACCACCATTTTTTCTTTCTGAGGAAATGGAAATATATCTGAAAATATCAGTTTCATGTACGGCTGCCTCAATATCCAAAACTGGTAGAATTCGTCAGCTCCAAGAGGACCCGGGGCATTGAAAGTCCACTCCATCCCAGTGTGTGAACGCTGAGCCAGTTGTTGGAAATTTGAAACAGCAGGTTCCTTACTGAGGAAAAAAAAGTTATATATCTTCACTTGCTAGGAGGTACTGTCTCCTTAAAAGACCTCAGCATTTTGTCCTCAGTGCTGACTGTCTCATTACAGGAATCTGGAGGGAACTCACTTTTTCCGTGATTGCATCCAAAGTTGACTTATTTCTCCAAGACAAAGAGATTGTTCCTGATTAGCCAAACTCAGGGCGCAAAAAGCACAAATGGTGACTTTTCCAGAGAAAATTATTTTGGTGAATAACTGGGGCCAGAGCTTCTGAGCCATAGATGGCCTTTTCGATTAGAGTTCAGGGTTTGGATGTGGGTATGTCCTCAAGCAAGTTCTTAACGTACCTGTTTCCTGATTTGTCAAGGGAGTAATAATAGTACCTACCTTATTGTTGATGTCAGGAGAATGAGATGAGATAACATATAATGGTTGAGTCACAGAAAGATTCAACAACCTGCTCAAAGTCACAGACAGCAGATGACTGGAGCGGGCCTGGAACTCAGGTGTGTTGGTTCGGCCATCATCTCTCATGCTGCTCCCTATTATGATACAGGAATGCCAACGGCTGGTGCTTACAATGTCCCAGTCACATTGTTACAGAACAGACCCAGTGGGGTGGGGATGAACGACATACTATTACTGAATGGACCCACCCTTGTGCTCTGGGGGTCCCCCACCCCGTACTAGGTTTGCCTTGCCCACCTCCATGGAAAGACATCTCTCAATGCCAGAGATTGGTGAAAAGGAAAGGGATTGTTTATTTAAAGAGTTATACAAACCTAAGAGGAATGACTTAATGTCTTCATTGAGATCCCAAAGTCCTTTAGAA
>VMDR010012571.1:0-26373 GCA_007922815.1 Macrotus californicus | reverse complement strand
ATAGAATATTACCAAAGGGGAATAGACTGGTATTTTGCTGATTAGAGACATTAGCTTCTTCGATAGGCTTCTAAAGCTGAGAATATAAGTCAAATTCTACTGCAAATACTGTGGGTGACTCTCTGTCTCTCTCTTTCTCTCTCTCTCAATGTGTATGGAATTTGACTGGTTTGAACATTTCCAGAAATAAGTGGAATGCTTCTGAGGGAAGAAACAAAACAAAACTGTACATCAGTGTCCTGTTTGTAATGCTTGCTGCTCACTTACCATTCGTTCCAGGTACCATCATACGTAGAGCCACTGCACCCTGGTGCGTCAGAGAGCTTCCTGCCCACAGCTGGCCCCTCCAGGGATCTCTGGACCATGGAAACCACACTCTGGTAATGGCAGGAATGGACCAAGATTTGGGGCTTCATCCTCTCAGCTTGGTGACTCTTAATGCCTCCATGCCTGGTCAGAAAAAGCCATCACACAGACTTGAAATGGCTCCCCAAAAATGAACAGAGATGTTTCAACTAATAATGCTCTCCAAATGAAATAAGTAGTGTACCAAGGTACCCCAACAGACTCCCTCGTCCCCATCATCAAAGGCCCTGATACTCACAGGCTATATCACACACCCATCCCAAGTGCCACATTCATTCCAGAAACAAGCGCTGGACACTTACTATAGGCTGAGGACTGTGTTGGGAGCTGGGAGGGCCAAGGCACAGTCCTTGGTTTGGTAGCTCATCTAGCAGAAAAGACAGATGCAGAAACAAATTATTGCTGTGTAGTAAATGTGATCGTGGAGGTCCTTTCTAAGTGTCTTGGAACCCTCGAGGGAGAGCCTGAGACTGGCTGAGAAGCCGGGGAAGCTATCACTAACTAGGCGGTGAAATCTGGGTGGTGTCTGAAAGAGTGGGCATTTCTCAAATGGAGAGAGGGACAAATTTAATTTGAGCAAAGGAGAAGCAAGAGCCACAAGGTCGTGGCCAGGCCGGCAGGCTGAGGGAAGCGCTAAGTTGAGGACATGTTAAGGGCACAGTAGAGCATGAGGCTGGTAGGAAGTTTGGATTATATCTAGTCAGCTATGGAAAGCCAGAAGGTTTTAGGAGAGGAAAAAAGAGAGAGGGGACAGCTCAGCTCTGTGTTGTAGCGATAAGACCAAAGGCAGTGATGGGAATAAACGGGAAATGAGAAAGCCCAGCTCAGAGGAAGGTTAGGGGAATTACATGTGTTTGAACTGAGGCCTCAGACAAGTCCCTCCCTCTGCTCAGCAGCAGACAGAATGCTCCCCCCAGCTCAGGCATCCTCTGATCAGAGGTAGCAGGCTTCATACCTGTGCCATGTGCTCAGGCCTGCTGCTACGTTTTACACATGCCATTTCATGGAATTCCCCCAAGTAACCCTGAGGGGTAGGGATCATGACCCCATTGTACAGAGAAGAACACTCAGAGGAGTTGCCTGGGGAAGGTCACACAGCTGGCAAGTGGCAGAGCCAGCATGCCGTGACTCCAAAGCAATGCCCTGTACTTGCTTAGGGTTTTAAAGCCCATGGGCTGGGGATGGGGGATGCCCACAGGGCACAGGAAGGATCATGGAATGCTAGGCTTCCAGGACTTAGGGACGGCTAGCATCAAACTTACAATTTGACTGTGATAAAGTTCCACAAGTCCTTGGCTTTTCTCTAATGGGGCATTTTTTATAGGAAATGGCAAAAAAGGTGTTGCTGGGTCCGCCCTTGCACCTTTATTTCACCCTCCAAGTGCTGGTCACCAACCTCTGGGCTGAGCTGGAAAGTCTCCTTTATGGGCCCAGCTCCCTTCAGCCCACTGCCCCACCTGCATCCCTCATACTCCTAAAAGCTGATATCATTTTGCCCCTGGACTAACTCCTGGCTGGACAACCATATGGGAGTTCTCCTTCTCCGAGGCAGAAGCAACTGAGAAATCAGCCAACCACGCCCAGCCACAGCGAAGGCAAAGGTTCCAGAAGCGTGGCATTTCCTACTCTTGGCTGCTAGGCTTGTAGAAGCTGGTGTCAGATGAGAGGCGGGCCCTTGAGACTCATTCATACCCCGGGATGCTCCAAGCTTTTACAAACTGTTTCACTCTCACGAAGGAGTCAGGCAAATAGGAAGTGACATCCTTTCTCATCTTCTCTTGACAAAAATCCACCTTGGCTCCTGTTCCTACCATCTAAATCCAGATGCATTTCCTGCTGCAGCCACGTGTGATCCACAGTGAAAAAGGCAGGCAAGTCTCTCCAGGCTAAGGGGCTGGAGGCTGCCGAGTGAGGCCTGCCTCCCAGCCAGGCAGCAGCAAGGGCAGGGAGCAGCGGAGCCCTGACGGCCCTGAGCGGGGGGGCCCCCCCCCCGCACTCCAGGGTGGGAACGGTCTACAGGGCACAGACAAGGCCAGACACAGAGGTCATAAAACAAAATTTATCTTTAATTTGTAAGTGTCAACAGCAGTACAAAAGATGGAGTGATGACAACTAGATTAAGGGTAGAGAGGACAGTCTTGAGGTAAATGAGCATAAATAGGCAGTTCTTATAGACACTCCCCTGAGGGGCCGCAGCCCCATCGTGGCATATACATTATCACCCAAAGATGGCATGTTTGACATATCAGGAAAGCACCTTGTGCAAAAAGGAAAAAAAAAGTAGCTAAGGTGCCAACATATACCTAGACGAATAAAGACAGTGTGTCTTTCAATCTTGTCTTTTCCCTTAATTAGGAGGCGGGGGTGGGGGGGGACTTGAAATGTACCACTGAAAGACCATTCAAGGCTGAGTTTTGTCCCAGGTCAATACTCCGCAACAAAATCCAAGAAGTTGGCGTCTGCCACAAAGCTAAGGACAATGATTCATCCCTTTAAATTTGAAGAGATTCTTTGCTTTCCCCACTTCTTTAACCCTTAGCGAACTTTTTTTTTTTCCATTACAAGAGGAGAGTGTGAGAAAGATGTGATGGCAACCCTTACGGTCATTTAAAAACTTTACACTGGACTGTACAAGATTTTTTTTTTTTGATAAACTATTTACATTTTCAGACTTTCAAACATATTCAAAGCAGCAATAGACACTAGTTTTTATGGTTTTTGTTTTTTCTAATTGCCCAAATAGTTACCAGCCATGGGCCAAGTAGGTACCTGCACTATACATAGAATTTCTACAAAGGAAATCTGCAGTTAAGATTTGCTCAAGGGCGCATTCAATGCCCTTGGCGCCTCAGGGGCCACACCCGCAGTGTTGCTGGAGGAGCCAAAGCACAGTACCTTGACAACCGGGTTGCAGTTGTCCCAACAGCCCTACACAAACTTTACACTTTGAAACAGCAGCCAGCATGTCAGTCCAGCATGTCAGTGAATTGTGCTGATTAAATTAACATAGAATACAATCTCACAATATACATCACAAATTACAATGTCGGGAAATAAAAGAGTTACAGTAAGATAAGTTATGTAGTAACAGCTTATAAGCTTGTCTAAGGTAATAAAAATTTTACATGGCAAATACAATAATGCATGAACATAAATGCTAAGCATCCTAACTTGCTACAAGCTGGAGAAGGGCACAATAAAGACTGCACTTTCAAAGAAAGCAAAAACACACAGGACGAAGGAAGACAAACGGAGAATGCACATGAGCAGACCTGCAGTGTGCAGCACACAACACAGGTAAATATTTGCACATCCCCCTACTCCAAGAGCACCAGCACTGACACCTCACGTTATGTTTGTGGTTCTTCAGGAATGAGAAACTGCTGAGCAAGATATGTCGCTGAGTGGCCTTCAAGCTCTCCGAGTGCCACGGACACCGAGTACAAGGGTACCTGCGCTGTCACCTGCCTGCCCCACCCCCAAGATACCAGCATTTCGAATACTTGTTCATGAGCTTTGGGAAAGCAATCTGTCCCCAAAGGAAAAGATGGGATCAGGAAGAAAAGGAAATGTGTGTTTGCATATTGATATTTTCAATGATCTCAGCAGAGGGTTGCACTCAATAGTATAGGGCATCGGAAAGAGAACATCATCGGCAGGAATAACAGATAGAAGTTGTTTATTAAGGAAGAAAACATGTCAGGGGCAGATGACTTAAAGAAACGATGCAAGTGCTTTTGTAAAAGGACAAATGAGGTTGTACAATATTAATATACTTTGAGAAGTGAGCTTAAGTGCCAACTCAGTCCTCAGACAAACGTGTACAAAACCAGGCAAGGTTACAGCAACCATTTGTCATTTTCTCACAACGAAGGAAGACCCAGTAAAAATTCCAATACATTCCTCTAGCTTCACTGTTTGCAGTTGTTGGCACTTGGTACAGGACTTCTCATATGATTTAAAACTACTAAGTGACTCTTTTTCCTTTCCCTAATGAATAGATAGAGGTCACCTCATTTGCAAAACTAGTAAACTAAGACAAGCAGCCTCCGCTATGGTGTTCAAGTGACCAGCTGCCTTCCTACTGGGGGTGGGTGGACCTCCTCGAAACAGTTCCTGCTTTCAGCTAGTGCCTGTCTTCCTGGCTCGGGAGGGTGTGCTCCAAAGCAGCAGCCTGGCTTCATAAGGAAAAAGAAGCCTTAATTTCAGCCCTAGAGTGATCACATCCTTTTCAAACACCCAGGTCCCAGTGGAGCTAATGTCCAGGGGAGGCCAGAATTTGACAAGCTCAATAGCACTGTGAGCCCACACCTGAATTTAGAACTTGGCCTGGGAGTCTGTGTCAGGACCCTGGCAAATCAAATCAGGCCTGAGGACAAGGCTGGGGAGTATCAAATACCAAGTGAAGCAAACTGATGTGCTCCTAACAGGCTGAGCTATGAAAACAACAAAGCTGTCGTACCTTCCTGGAAAAGATGCTGCATCTTGTCTGCCAGGGAAATAGAGAGATTGCCTGCCTGGCCGTTCTGTTCACAGATTGATTTTCTTTCTCTCCCTTTTCTTTTCTTTCCTTTTTCTTTCTCTTTCTTTATTTTCTTTCTTTCTTTCTTTCCTTCCTTCCTTCCTTCCTTCACTCCTTTCTTCCTATTCTTTGTGGTCCATTTTTAGGATAGGATTGTCTTGTCAGTGTCCCTGTTCTAATGGAAAAATCCTAATCCTGCAAGTTCTTTACCAAAAGGGAGATAATTTTTATCTTTAATTTGAAGATACTATGACATAAAAAAGCATTGAAAGAAGTGTATTAATGGTCTTTAACCTAATTGGCATGGCGGGATTTTTGTTAATGGCCAATCTCAGAGGCAGATTTTTGCTTTCATTACAACATTCATGCTTCTTGCTATTAAATGGTCACAGAACGACCGTATCCAATGCATATGGAGTCACAAAGCACATGGACTCTCTCCCAGCTGTCCTGGAAGTGTGGTGTGCTCGATTCACTGACTCCCTCTAAGAAAAAACATCCAAGTCTGAGTCTGTGGGCAGCGGGTTCTGACTGCATGAGAGCTCGAGGGGAGGGCGCCGCTCTCTCCCGTGGCGGGTGCGTCACCATCCCCATGAGGTACAGTGACACGTCAACTTCTAGTCTGGACTGACACATATGGATAGAGAACAAAAAGGAAATACATAACTTATATCTCACTAAGCATTCATGAACCAAAAATAAATTCTATTTCTATGTTACATTTACACAATTAGAAAAATCTAAAATGAGATGGTAAAGTCGTAAAAACTTTGTTTAAGCCCAGCTGCAAATAAAATGAAGTGATCCCTATGATTGTCATTCTTAATTTCCAAAGATATTTAGAGCCACACTTGGCTAATAAATAGAATACACTGCCTGTGTGCAGAATTTAGATTCAAATACAGCATCACTGTTTGACCCAGTGAAAGGGACGTTTACAATCAGATCGTTCCTGAATAGCCTTTCATTTTTGAGAGCATGGCTAGAAGTAACGGAACCCCAGTACTGAGGCAGAGCTGGAGCTAAAACAAAGTGTTCATACACACATGTATTTTGCATAAATAAATGAAATAACAAGACATAAAAATGACTCAAATCCGGCAACTGTGAGGCAAGCCCACACGAGTCGAAACAGATGACCTTTGCTCATGCAGTTTTTCGTATGAGCTTCACATTAGTCAGAAGTGACAAAAAATACCATTTATATCCAGTGCTTACAACACTTACGAAACATCTGTGAGTGTGTGTGTTTTTGTTGTTTTTTTTTGTTTTGTTTTGTTTTTACTACAAGTGAAATCAAGTTTCAGTCCTAAAGAACAGTCCTTTGTTCTCCACCAGCCCAGAATATTATTTTGGCATGGTCATAAAACAAACAAAATTAACCTGCTATTCTAAATGTTTGCCTTTGTGCAAAATTAATCACGTACAATAAATGCTAGCCATACAGCACTCTACCTACGCAACAGAAGAAAAAAGGAGTGGGAGAGGGCAAAAGCCAAAGTCAAAGAGGGTGAGAAGAGACCATGAGAATGAACTCAGGAGGAGGGGCACATATTCAAAAAAAATCAGTAAGACAATAATAATAAATACTCATGTTTTGAGAAAAATGACCTCCTCCTCATTTGAAATAAATGTACAAAAACAAAGTTCCAATCCCCAACCAATATTAAGAACAAAACATTCCTATCAGTACCTTAGTCAGCTTATAGAGAGCACTCCCAGCTAATGATATAGCCAGTAATATCTTGCCTAGACCTGTTTATTGCTATTAGATATGGCCTTGAGCACTCTTTAAATAAATATGAAGGTACACTATTTTCTTCCAAGTGACAAAATGGCTCAAGAAATATGATGGGGCCGTTCCTACATCCTGGTGATCAGATTCTGGGTTGTCCAGTGAGGTGAACTGTCCCACTGACAGACATTCGCCACTGAACCACTCTGGGTGAGCCTCTGCCCCGCCCACCCGCAGGCAATCAGTCCTGCTTTCAGGAGGGTCAAAATGGCATGGCCAAGCTCCCTGTGGTTAGGAGATGGGAACCTCGTGGCCTCCCAGCCCATCAGCACATCTCCAGAAAATCCCCGTGTGACAAATGCAGTTGATCTTGTTCACAGGGAAGCCTGCCCCTACAGGGCCACCAACAGAGGTTGTGAGCTGGAAGGACTCGTCTGCTGCCCTGGGAGTGATCTGCCCCCAGAGTTAACAGTAGGAACATCCTCTCTAGGGAATGTATTCCCCCTCCTTCTCCTTCCCCATGGTTTTCTCTCCTCTGGATGCATCATGACTATCTGCCTCTGTCTTTTCTTTGAGGCTGTCACGTGGCTTCTTGCATCCTGGGGATTTTGCAAAGAACTCCCTAGATGTGCCAGATGGGGCAAGGCAGCTCAGTGTAAAGGTGCCAGCCAATAATAGCATCGCTGTAGCCTCCTCTGTGGTCCACAGCATTGGGCTTTAGGTCTGGCTGCAAGACTCTCCTGCCTGGAAGTCGCCACCGTTGACCCTTGCTGCTGAGTGGCATTCAGGGGAAATGCCACCAAGCCAGATCCTACCACTTGCTGCTGGGCTGACATAGGGGGAAATTCTGGCCACAGATTCAAGGTCATGGCAAATCTCAGAGGCATAGCTGTTGAAGATTAAGACTCTGCACCTGTATCGAAACACACAGCCCTGCAGCCAGATATACACTCATGTATAAAAACAACAATATAGGTATTTAATAGTACCTTGTCTCAGAAATGCTTCCAGATGCTCTGGGGACATAAAATCACTATGTACATCTTTTGTATCTAGCAGGGGAAGGAGGTGAAAAGGGCTGAAAAGGTCTTCAGGGAAGGACAGTGAAAAACAAAAATTATTAAATTAATGCCACCAACAATTTTTTTTAAATAAATAGTAAGTGGACCCTTGACATTCTGGAATGAATAAATTATTTAAGAGAAAATGTGTTAAGACTGAATGTCAGGGTTAAAGGCAAAGGGATAATGGATGTAGTGAGAGGTGGTCTCAGGCAGAGAAGACCACCTTGTCGGTATCTGGTGCGGTGACCGCTCTGGTGTGCGGACGCCATGCGGCACCACGCACGGATGGCACGTCAAGAGGCGGACACGGCTGGGCACATGCACTGTGGCAACCTTGCTCATCCTTTACAATATCTTGTCTCCAGATTCCTGAGTACTTCACCATTTTCTGGAAAAAAAATGTATGCTTTGCTATTTTATTTTAAGATGCCAAAGATTGTCTAAGACTTTGCAGTGTCTCCTTTAAGACTTTCAAAATATTAAGATTCAAAAGTGATGAGAACGTTTGGCACATTCAAAGTTGAACTCTACACATGGAAACACAGAATTCCGAGGCCTTTCGAATATGCTCTACATGCAGCTGCACACGCGTGGACTTGTTCTGTCTCACAACATGAAATCCTCAGTTGTGCTCTAAAGTAATTCAGAACGAAAACACATTCACAACCTGTAGGCCGGCACAGCATACCTGAGTGAGAATGTTTAACCCCATCTAAAACAGTAACTTAAACCTTTATCAACATCCAAAAGAAAAGAAAAGTAAGACAAAAATATAAGACTTGTAAGACAGCTATGGGTTGAGATAAGTTTTCAAGTCCTGGTGTCTCATATTTAATATGTCTTCACCTAAATTAAAAAAACAACAACAACAATAACAATAACGACAAAAAACTCAAGTTCATGAAAAATCAGGGAAAACTTAATCTGTCTCACACTTTACAAAACAATTAAGACCATTCTGCTGATGTAATTGTGGAGCCACAAATGCATGCGGGCTCTTAATTAAGAACTTTTTGTTGGGGAAGGGAAGGCGAAATGTCAGAGTATTTTAATTCAGCAAACAAACACTCCTCAGTTGGCACTGACAGCTTCCGGGGCTTCGTTTTCACTGCTATAGTCTGATTTGGGATCATCTTCATAGTCGTCATACATTTCCATTTCATCCTCTCCATTAATCATTTCATTTCCAGCTAGGCTTCCGCCATCTGTCTTCATACCATAAGTGCTCTGGATGACCGGGAGGCTGGGCTCTGGGCTGGCAGAGGTGCTAGAGCAGTCAGATGTCATCTGAGGTGATGGGGTGGTAGTTGCCATAGTAATAGCACCGGGATACACAACACCTGTTCCTGTGGTGATTGGAATCTGAGGCTGTTGCCTGTATAGATTAAAAAAAATACCATAAAATAGGAGGAAATATCTATACACATATATTCTTTGGGGTGGCATTGAGATTCATCCCCCACACATTTCAAAGTAGGGGGGGCCTGTTTGACATTGTAAGCAAATGGCAAAATGTGACAAAGGGGTTCCCTGGAGGAGTCCTGCAATTCTCCCTGATGCTGTGGTTGGGGGTTACACAATATCATGCAGCAATTTATTGATGGTTTTGCAACATAAAAGCGGGGTTATTATAACATTGCAGATTTGGCAAAGCTTGGATAACACTTGGCATCTGGAACAAATGTAGTTAATTCCATAATGTTACATGTGAGGTCGTTTTTAAAGATTCTCTCAGAACATTAAAAAAAATAGACTGGTAACATGAGGCATATTCTAACGAGACTGTGAAGCAGGGTTGTGTCTGCACCTTGGTCTGAGAACTCTCCTGAGGAAAGATCAAGATGAGGAAGGATCTGGTAGGTCCCAGAGTCAGACAGAACAAAGCATACAATTAGTACCCATGCAGTGTCTCGTTACTTCCTGGGCAGAACTGGTAGGGATGAAGCCCCTTGAAGGAGCTCCTATTTTCCCAGTTAAGGAAGGGTCATCTTGGATGTCATTATTCCTGAGGCTCTGGGCTGGAGCTGGGGCTGGGGGAGTCAGATGTGAAGAGCGTGAGAGTTTTGCCTCTCAGCGGAATAACACACACTGACCGCCTCATCCTCCGCCCTCGCAGTGGCCAGCGCCTGCTCACAACAGGTCACTCCATCGCAGGGCTGCTCTAGTTCACTTCCACTCACTGGACCCTTTATGAAGACCAGCTCTCCCTCTGCAGGAGGACATGGCTATCTGTCTCTCAACTTCCCTTGAGTTGTTATAACTGGTCAAAAGAATTAAAGACCTATTACCTAGCTCAGAAACTATGACTGAAACAATGTTCTCATGGATGTGATAGTCACCAAGTGCTCTTAATCTTTATGGAAAATAATTATAATTTAAGTTTATTTCAAAATGTCATTGTAACTGTCCTTTCTGAGGCTCGGTTTCCATGTATTTATAAAGGTTGGGGCCAGGGGAGCCTTGGAAGGTCCTTTCACCTTCTAACATTGATGGCTTTAGGTCAGTGCATCACTTAAATGATCCTTACTGATCCTCTATATTACCAGTGAAGCTTTCTATCCACCTCAGTCTGATAGGAAAATGCCCTGAATTGATGAAGAATTAGTGTGGTTACCAGCTAGTCTTCAACATGTCCCGAAGGAGCATGATTTTCTCAAACAGGCCTGCACACTTTCCATCCTGGTAAGGGAGGAACGATGACCGCCTAGAACTGCTCTGTGAGATGGAGATAGTGCTGTCTCCAACACACTTTCAACACTCGCAGGCATAGCCATGAACACTTACCTTTGCCTAGCATGCTATATAAAATATCTTCATCCATATTACCACATTCAATTAATATGGCAAACCCATGAGGCATGGTTATGCCCACTTTTCAGGAGAAGGAAATAAGGCCTTATGGCCCTGGATTCAATAACCAGCAGAGTCAGAATAGAACCTGGGTCATCTGATTTGAATTCCATCGCTCTTTCCTTTATAGATATTCAGTATACAGATGCACCCCCCCCCCACCCCGGCCTCTATCTAATAAAAATTCCTGAGACCCACTGCACTAAGCACCTGGTGCTGATCCATTTTCTGTGACACTCAAGGTGACTTTTTTGACCGCCTGAGGGAGGAGATGATAGCGGGACCTCAGTCTATGTGTAGAAATACCCTATAAAATAGTGGTCTCCCTCTCACAGAACCAAATTCTGAACACAGTGTACTTCCGCTTCCTAAGTTTTGGGCAAATTAACACAAATTAAATTTCATGCTCACCTGCCCAAGGCAGTGAATGCCTCATTAAACATTTTACTGAATTTGGATAATTGCAATAAGAATATTTTGCCTTAATCACATAATGAGGATAGAGTAAAATCTTTTGCTGCAGTAGTAACCCATTTTACAGATTTCTCAATTTGATAAGCTAATCTATGATACAAACTCTACATACAATAAATACTCAAGCTATCCAATAGTATACTTCATTTACACACAGGACTTTTTTTAACCACAAAGAACAGATGGACATTTTTGCAGTAATTGTAACTCAAAATATCTAGATTTTAGCTCTGTTAAATAAAACTTGAATTGAGCTCCTATGATGTGCTGGGGACAATGCTTGGCTGCTTTCACATTACTGTCTTCAATCTTCACAATAGGCCTGAGAGACACATAGTATTTCCCCCTTTTACAGATGCAGTAACCAGTTAAGTTTCAGAGTTGGAGTTGTCTGTCCAAGGCCGCACACACACCACAGCCAGGAGCCAGATCCTTCCTGGTCACAGGCTCTCTCCTGGATATCAAGCCGGGGGCAGGAAAGGCACGCTCACACTACCAGAAAATACTTAGCGATCTGAGTCAGAATCAAACCTTTTAAAACTGGGTTTCATGTGTTTGACAGTATTTGGGCATTCAGTTGGTAATGGAACACTAAAAACGAACCACAGACAGACAAAACACCTGCACACCTTATTTTCTGCAGTGAGACATGTATGATATTCAAAAGCTTGGGGGGCTGAATGATACCAGACTATGTCACTCACGGACCTACCTACTTCCTGTCTGGCCATGCTCCCTCATTTCTTAAAGATGTTCACTCCTGGCTCACGGCTACTCTCTCTCCAGCATCACTCCTTGATGACTCCTTGAATTCTTGATGACTCACTATCCACACAGATGATCATTCTGAGCCTTGCTACCTCAGTCTCTCACCTACTGTCCACTGTGGAGGTCTGGCCCCCTCTCCGTATCAATTGTTCACTCTATTGTCACACAGCTGACCTTGGCATTTCCAAATGCAACCTCTCCTTAATCTTAATTCCAAACATCCTACTCTGACCACCACATCATTTTAGTTTTTGTCCTCTAATCCGCAGTCCAGCAATTCTCCCACTCGCTCCCACCAAGGATCTACAATTCCTTAATCCTTCGATCAGCTTCCACTGTTTCTCTCCCTCCCCATGTCCTCACTTACTCTTTACTCCGTATAAATTCTGCAGTTAATCACGCCCTCATAGGTACTCTCTACACTCATGTGGCAAAACTCTTAATTCTCTGCCTACTCTGTGATGCCACCCACACAGCGGAACTTGGCTGCAGAAAAGCACAATGCCATGTTTACAAGTCTCTATAAATTTATGAGCATGAACTTGAAATTGACCCCCGGGGCTGTTCAGCCATCATACCACACGCTTTCCTTGACCACTCCGTCTTCTACTCTGCTAGATAATTGTTCCAAACCTTGTCAACTTCCCCTCCCCCATTCTCACTCTCAGTTGATGACTTAGCTTCCCATTTCATGGAGAAATCAGAAGTACTCAGAAGAAACTTTTTTTTTTAAAGCTCATCTGAGGACACGTTTATTGATTTTAGCGAGAGAGGGGTTGAGGGGGGTTGGGGAGGGGAGAGAGAGAAACATTGATAATGTTGATGTGAGAGAGAACATGGAATGGTTGCCCCCACCCCAGCCCCATACACGTCCTGACTGGGGATTGAACCCACAACTTTTTTTTTCTTTTTTTTTTGGTGTATGGGATGACACCCCAACCAGCTGAGCCACCTGGCCAGGGCCAGAAAACACCCTTCACAAGCTCCCACCATCACATTTATCTGCCACCTCTGTCTGTACTCCTAATTCTCTGCCTGCCTTCCTGTGTTTTGAATCAATTGATAGTCCAGTGCAAGACCAACCCCTCTGCTTGTGCACTGAGTCTGTCTGCTCTTGCTCACTGGGGGCCTCTTTCCAGCAACTCTCTCCTGTCTGCATTATCAGTTTGTCTTCTTTCCTGGACCATTCCTCGTAGCACATAAATATGCCATAATCCGTCCTGTTTTAAATCGAAAAAACAATTAGCATTCTTTCTTCACTCACACCCCTTCCTGCTACTGCTCTATTTCTCTAATCTCCTTCAAAGCAAAAGCCTTTGAAAGATTGTATATATTCACTCTTTCCACTTCTTCTACTCAGTTCTTTCTTAAACCAACTTTAATCACTCCCAACACTTCAGTGAGACAGAGCTTGAAAAGGTCACACACCAACAACCACATTGTTAAATTCAGAAGTCCATTCTTGGCCCTCACCTTACTTGACCTATGTCATGAGCTGCATTTGATATAGTAGATCACTTTTCTCCTTACTGAAATACTTTGCTCACTTGTCTTCCAAGACACCACACTCTCCTAGTCTTCTCCCTATCTCATTAGCTGCTCTGAGTTCCTTTGATGCCTGCTCCTCCTCTCCCTGACATCCAAACACTCAAGTACCCAAGGACTCAGTCCTTTCACCTCTTCTCTATCTAAATTCATTTCTTTGGTGATCTTGTCCAGTTCTGTAGTTTTAAATATTATCTGTGTGCTGACAACTCTCAAGTACATCTGCAGGGAGCACTACATTCCTAAATTCCAGACTCAAACATAAAACTTGTTTGATTTGGAGATCCAAATGCCGCCTCAGCCTTACAGGTGCAAGACTGAACTCCTGATCATCCTCCTACATATCTGCCTCTTTAGTGCCTTTGTCATCTTGGTGAATGACTATTTCAGTCTTCTGGTTGCTTGGGACAATCTTTGGTATATTTCTCTCAAACCTTATATCCAACTCATCAGCAAATCCTATTGGTTCACTCTCAGTAAAATATCCAGAATCTCTCTGCTTCTCGCCATCTCCATCCCTACAAACCTGGTCCAAGCCAGCATCAACTCTAATCTGGTTGTTGTAAGAGCCTGGTCATTTCAGACCATGGCCCCTTCAGACAATACTAGACACAGCAGATGGAGTGATCTTTTCGAAACTTGAGTCAGACTGCAGTTCTCCTGAACATCTAACCCTTCAGTGCCTTTCCGTCTCACTCAGAGTCAAATTAAATAACTTCACCACGGGCAAAAAGTCTTTTCACAGTTTGGGCCCCTCTTACCTCTCCGATGTTTGTTACTCTTCTCACATCCTCATTCTGGTCCCATCACTCTGGCCTCATGATTTCTGAATAAGCCAAGGCCAACCCTTCCTCCAGACCTTCACAATCGCTGTTCTTCTGCCCAGTTCTTCTCTCAGATAACTGCACAGCTTGCTCCCTCACCTCCTCAGTCTTTGTTTAAGTTTTATCTGCTCAGTGAGGTTTTCTATAGCTGCTCTTTCTAAAATTGCACTCCATCCTCTGAAACTCCCTACCCCCTTTCTTAATTTACCTTGTTCTAATTACTATTGAATATTTCTTTATTCACTCATTGATTGTCTGTCTTCTCCCACTAGAATAAAAGCTTCACGAGGATGGGAATTTTTCACTAATATAGCTCCAGATCTTAGACAAAGCCAGGAACACAGGAGCGCCCAACAAAAATCTGTTGAATATGTGGAATGAATGAATGAATGAATGAATGAACTAGTGAGTGAGAGGGAAAACAAATGAAAAAAAACTGGCTAACCTACCATAGGAAAGAAAACAAGTAATAAGGCTACATAAATGAGAGAGAAGGTGGCGAAGAAGGGATGTGAATATAACCATCTTTAGATGCTTGAATGGTTGTGTTTATAAATAAGAAAGAGATTTGTTCTAGAAGAGACCAAAGAAAGGGATTAAAACCCACCTACAAAGTAGCAAAAAGGCATATTAAGGCCTTTTATACTGATAATGACAATGAGCTGGGAAGACCACTGTGACAGTTAGCCCAGTTAGGAAAAGAACTTTCTAGCATCAGGAGACATTCGCAAAGAGACCAGCTCCCTTGGGAAGTGATGAGCTCTCCAGCCCCAGAGAGCCTGAGCATATAACTTAGAGAGGGCTCCTACAATGGCTGGCTGCTTGAGCGATGTGACTCCTGAGACACTTTCTAAGCTACCACTGAATCTATGGATGCAAAATCATAAGCTAACTGTCAGAGTGGTCTTCCCAGCTCATTGTCATTATCAGGATAAAAAGAGACTAAAAAATTCAGTGAGTGTAGCTAATTAATAGCTGGAGACACCTAGCTTCCAAGGGTTCCCAAAATATTGCTCCACACTATCTATTTTACTTTCCTTCTACCAGGGGAATTCCTAGCTTTCTTCTTTACTATTGAACATTTCCACATCCCCATCCCCATGTGTTCATGTTCTCCTTCACACTAAGATAGGAACCTTTATCCCTGCTTTCGGCCTGGCACAACCAAACCTCAGGTCCCCTTCCTCAAGGATGACCTGTGGTCGGACCCAGTGCATAGTGATCCCCCCTCCTCTGAGCTTTCCTTGCTCTTTCTACAGAATCAAAATGTGAACTTTATTATACATTAGTGCAACACTATGCAGTGTATCTGTGTGTCTGTAACAAACTATTATTTGCTGACCTATTCAGATATGTGCCTGGCTTCCCTGACTATAGCATTCTCTGAAAACTCTCTGTAAACAGCATTAATGCCTCACGAACTATATCAATTTAATACAGTGCTTGGCCCAGAGCTAGTTTCAAACAGGCCCCTACCAATTGACTGACTAATCAATTAGCAAAAAGGAAAGATCCAGCCATCATGCTCAAGCTTTTTCTATTGGAAATTACTTTCCTAAAAAGCATTTTTCCTTCCTTTACAGATCAATTGCAAAGTCAAAATTCAAACACTGCTGATTTCACAAACAGGAATAGCTGGTGAGTACTGGGCTCTACAAATAATGAATGCACACATCAAAACCAAAGTTGCAGATGTTTGTAAAAGTGTGCACATGCAGCTCACATGAGCAGAGACGGCTGAAACTCTTCCATCCCAGCCCAAGGGAAGAGTACAAGCTGACCCTCAGAGAGTCCGAGCTGGTCCTGATAGCATCGACCATAGCTGCACAGTTCCAAGTCACAAGATATTTCAAGAGTACAGTCTAGCTTGGCTGATTGCAAAGGAAATACCTTTTTATTTTTGGCAAAGCTCTCTTGTTTAGTGATCTTTAGACCTTTGCAGCACCTATAAATGAAGGCAACAAAGTCTGCTTCATTAGAAGGTAACCCTATCACTACACATGTTGGTAGTTGATATCACAGTAAAGAATGGAAATAAGAGCAAGCTGTCTACCTTACTTATGGAGATTCTGATCCAGCTTTCTTTACAGAAAGAAGGCCAATACTGAAAATAAGTATGGCTAGTCTATGCTAATCAATTATATTTATAAGTATCTTATAGGTCTGATTAGACCTTTTCAGAAAAAAGATCAAAAGAGAAAATGTTCAAATCACTGATAGCAGCAAGCAATAGACTATAATTCTTTATAACATAAAATATATACTTGGCACGTAGCATTATTTTTGTAGAATAATAATGTTTACTTTAAGTTGGGGCTTCCAATCTGCTAGAGACTATCCCAAGTACTTTAGATATATTCATCGCTATTCAGTCTTCAGAAGGGTCCAGAGTTGTAGGTAAAATTGTCATCTCCATTCTATACATGAGGGAACTGAGATACAGAGAATTTAAATAAGTTTCCTAAGGGCACGTGGAGAGTTCAGGGACATACAGATGGCTATGCATTAGTTCCTGGAGCCAGGAAGAAGATCTAATATTTGAGCTGGAGCAGTCTGGCTCCAGAATTGATGTTCTTAACCACTATACCATATAACCTCTAAACAATTTGTAGGCTCTAATTGGGAGGTATGTGTAATGGTGGAAAGGACATATGTTTCACATTCACATAATCCTGGTTTAAATCTCAACTCTGCAATTCACTAGCTGTGTGGCCTTGGACAAATTATTTAACATCTCTGAACATTGTGTTTTTAAACCCCATTGTGAGGATTTCGTACATTTGTTGTACTTGCAATAGTCTGTCTAATTCACTGAGCGTAGTATATAGCATATGGTAAGTAGTCAATAATTTACCATTATTATTCAAAAACTAGCCCCAAATGTAATATCTTATAATACCTGCACAATCCTCTATTAGTTCATGGTATATTATTGAATGAGCTTCAAATAAATGAAAATACATTTGACCATAGTTCTTCGGGAAAAGACAACATTGGAGATATATGCATCCTACTGAATACCATTTCAACATACTCTTATCAGAATTATTCCAAAATTGATACTTAACCTGTCAATCAAAAGGGTTAAATCCAAGGTAAGAACTAACTTAACTCCATTTCATATAATCGATAAACTAATTTCATAATAGCTGAGTAAAACTTTTAACTCCCTGAACTTCTAGTTGTAGCATCAGTAAAATGCATGACAACACTGAGCAAAATTTTATTGGCTTGAAAGTTATGCATGTCTTTTCAAAAGTCAGCTATAAATATTGATCTTACCCTCATTCCCTCAAGAAGTCAATAGCAATGTTTGAATTTCTGGTTTGTTTTTCCCTCTTGTAACAACTTCATATCTATTGAAGATCAATTTCCAAAGAGGAACCCCAGGGAGTTACTAATCTATCAAATACAACTACGTAAAAGAGAATACAATTCCTGAAGTGGAAATAGTACCTGGCTGTATGTAACAAGTATTACCAAGCTAGGCAGAAGAAAATATGCAGCACTGAGGATTAAAGAACAAGACAAGCACTGGTCACTGCCTGTACACCCACAGCCCCATTCCCCAGCCTGCTGTGATCCTCCACCCCCAAACTGGGATCTCTGCTCTCCAAATTTCAAAGCTCCTTTTATGCCACTGTATGCCACAATCAACGATCTTAGTGTGTCTAGTTTCCAGAAGCTCTTCCTCAAATAGCACAGCCATACTCATGACTGTGCCAAAACTGGGCTCTGATGCTTATTTGGGGACCCATGTGGTCAGGACAAGTCAGAGACCTGGATTTAAACCTTTGTTCTTTTTCACCTTTCAGCAGCTGTAGGGCCTTTAGAAGCCTCCCTTTCTTTATCTTATTTAGAGGATTATGGGATTTGTGTGTCTAAAACACCTATACAATATATAGCTGACACTCAATAAATGCTACATGCTATGAGTTGTTTTATTTTTTTATTTCACAAGCAACGCTGTGTGCTGAGATATTTTGGTCCAGAGCTGTTTCAGCGCACCCTTTGGTAAAGCAATCTAAATCGAATAGAATTACTGCATCTCAGATTTCAAGTAAGTATCAGGGAACTAAAATGGTACCTTTGATAGCCTCCCAGACTTTGGTGGAAGAGACCCGTTATGTATCGCTAGATTCACAGGGGCATGATTGAGAGAAGATGGGAATCACAAAGCATCTCAAATTTAAACTTTTGATTCTCTGTTCAAAAGAGATTCCATATAGTCTCAGACATACAGGAACAGAATTAAAAGAAGGCATTTATCACATAGTCTTAAATTTGTATTTTGTTACATATGACTATACTTCCTACAGTGCACCATGAATTGGTATTTTTTCATAAATGCTCTCATTAGCATGTGAATAGGTTAATTACACTGCATTATTCTTCTGGTGTTAAAAGCATTATTTAAAAAATGCAAACAATGATATTACAGGGGCATCTGATAATCCTATTTTGGCACGTCTTCATCTGTCACTAGATTGGGATCCTTATAAACTGGTTTAAGCCTCTCTTTACCTTGAAAAGGTTCTGCCACAGTGGAAAGAAATTCACTGATTATCTAGTGCAATATCATGTAAAGTTTTTCTATGATAGTGAATCCACATTTAATAGTAACTATGACAGGAATTCGCCTTTACTGATTTTGCACTAAGTAAGCACTATCTATATAAAGCACTTTACAAGCACTGCCTCATTGCACCTCTCAACAACCCTATGTGGTAGGTACTGCTATTTGCGTCACTTACACATGAGAAAACAGAAGCTTAGAGAAGTTAAATCACAGCCTGAGCAGGCGGTACAGTCGGCCAGCGTCCACACCTCACAGACTCCGAAGCCCGCGCCCCTCCCCGCACACTCCAGAGTGTGACAGACTCATGCCCCAGACTGCCTTCATTGGCTTTTTTCGTTTGTTTTTATTCTGACTATTTACTATTTCAAATTAACTTTATGCTTTTAAACACATGATTCGGAAGCCAACTTTTTGTTCCATGAAGTTATTTTTTGAGTGTCGTTAACACTAACTAGCTCTTTACTTCTCCTTTAAGATACGGATTTCTTTTCTTCTTATTGCCCTGGCATAGCACGGCTCCACAATTCTCTGTCCAGTTAACAGTGAATATAGCCTCCTTGTTACTCACTCTACTTTTCTCTCTCAGGCTCCTTCCCAAGTGTCTTCCCAATCTGATCCCAGTTGCCTCAGGCAGGTACCTCCAGGACGGCCCCGCCCCCCACACTCCCCACCCCCTCCCTGTGCTTCTAGGTCTGGGTGTGCTGGAACCTACAGGCATCTGCATCCCCACTTATCCTGACTACTGTGGTTTCAAGGGGCCTCTCTTGAATGCAGACAGCCAGTCAGCCAAGTTGAAATTTATACCAGAAATCTATTACCTAATTTTTAAACAAAATGACATGAAATCAGACTTGAAGATATCAAAAACATGTCTAGTTTTTGATTTAAGCAAGAAAATCCACATTGTTACTGTTTCCACCACAGAATAATTTACTGCAACAGGAGTTCTGGATCTCATGCCAAAAATGAGGTCCTCTAACCAATGTCAAGGCCAATTATCTTGTGGTAGATCCCACAACAAAAGCAGACTATTGTGATTAGAGTCAGAAGCACCACCCAGAGAAGTTGGAAAGCTTCTGGGGATTTCTTAAGTTTAGTTTTTATTTTGTCCTCCTTGTGTGTCTGTTTAAATAAACTACCAGAAACTTTGTGTGTGGGCACTGAACATCTCAGATTAGTTTGGGCGACAGGGACAGGGGTGATCCGTTGGGAGCGAACTGCTGCAGGCTTGGATTCCAGCAGGAGCCGCGCTGCAAGGCCGCGTGCCTGCAGCCCTGCGAAGGTGACCACCTCCTCCCTTCCCCAGTCTCTTTCCCCAACGAGCTGCCCATAGACATCCTGAGGTTCCCTGCTGGGGAGGGAAAGCCCGGGAGGCCCAATTCAGGAGCACTTACCCCACGGTAAAGAACTGCCTCATCTCCTGTCTCCGAGACCTCATCAGTTGTTTATACTCCCCGATCCGGAGCTTTTTGCCATCGACAATGCAGGTGCGTTTCGGTCGAGGTTTGTATTTATAGTTCGGGTACTTCTCTAAGTGGATTTTGCTGAGCCGGGCCTGCTCTTCATAATAAGGTTGCTTCTCTTGGTTGGACATGGATTTCCAGCGAGACCCTAGACATAAAAACAGCCTTAAGTCCCCAAGTGGGGAAGGCAACTTATTCCGGGCAAACACAGCTTGGTTTACCTTCCTGCTGCTCCATTCACCTGGGCTCTGAGTGGCTCCTATTACCTCATACCATTGAGCCTCACAACTACTTTTAGACTATAGACCGAAGGCTGATTTCGTATGTGATGCATTTATTTCTCTCAATACTTTAAAGTCTGGGGTTGCAATAAGTGTATTGTTTTAAAATATGTCTTTGCTGCTTAAAGATCCTCTCTAGCAGCAAAGTCTCTCCCCCATCACCATCTGCCTATCCCTCTCTAGAGGGTTAAAAACCTAATCTTCCTAAGCACGCTTTCAGTATGACAGGAGTCTTGGGAAAAGCTTTCTTGGTTCCAGAAATTCAAACCTCTCTCTCATTCCAAGCATCTTTAGCAAAGCTATCCTTTGATAAGATGTCAGCGGATATGATATCCTTCCATGTATAAAAACCCACTGTGCACACTGCCTCCCCTGGCCTAGGGTAATTAAAAAGCCTAAACTCTACTTAAGAAGTTATAGCTTTAGAACCGGAAGGTACAGTTGGAATTACATATACCATTCTCAAGTACTATAAACGTTCATTCAAAGCTGTACCAATAAAAGTACAAAAATTTTTAATATGGTTTATACAGGAAGAAGGAAAAGTATTCACTCCTCTAATATTGTTTATAAAGAATTATCTAAACACTTGACGAAGAAGGGATGTGTTTTTTACATGTATCAAATTGCATTTTTGTGTCTCGCTGGTGAATAAAGCGGTAACAGCTGTGCTGACTGGATGCTAGCTATTCTTCAGTGGAGATTTTTCATACATAAACAAATGGAAAAGTTGTACAAATATTCCCCGTAGCCAGCAGCATCCTGGTCTGCGCTAATAGCACATCCATCCCTGTTCGTTCCTGATTGTGCGAAGGTTGTGTGGAACGTCTATGCAGACAGGCTGCTCGGTGCTCCGTGGGCTTCCAGCAGCTTCCAGCCCCAGCTAACAGAGGATTCTTGGTGCTCTTGTGCTTGGAAGTTTACATTTTAATGAATACACTTACTATATTCTTAATAATTTTTTCACAGAATGCACACCAATAATTCCCTGCAGCTGCCAAAATGGGAACAGAGAAGTTCTGTGCCCATATGGGAGCTTACTCATGCTGCTACTAAAACGGAAAAAAATTGTCAAAGTCAGATATCAAGCTTTAAGAACAGAGAAACATTGGTTTTCTTCTGAACGTCTATTAATTAGAAAAAAACTTAATATATACATTGGGACCATTTTGGTTTGAAAGGTATTTAAATTAGAAGGAATAATACCCCCATGCATATCTCTGAGACTCTAAAAATAAACTTAATTGTAATGACATTTACTATCCATCGTGAAATTCAAAAGTCAAAATGGAAAAAAAGGGAAATTTGTATTTTAACATTTCACCACTATTTGATCTATGTATGTTTTAAATTTTCTTAGAGGTCACTGCCTCAAAATGTCTCAGAATCAAGTTAAATTATTTATACAGTGACAAAACATGTGTATTTGTGTATGTCCAGATCACTGATATTCGCGCAGGTTAAATATTTATTGCTTTTGAACAAAACATTTAAAAAATGAAAACCACAGTTTAAGTCTCTAATGTTTTTCAGCTTCTTTAACGGCTCCCTTTGAGATGTTGTCACATCATGACAGCTTAAATAGAACAGTGCCTTCTGTGTTTTTTCTCTTTAAAGAGGAAACATGTTGACTGTAATGCTGCATGTTGAATAAAATACGTTCAATATGTTGAGCACAATAATTCAAAACTGTATAATCTGCACTAGGCAAGCTTTACACTAATAGAACAAGGCTTGAGTTTAATCCTGAGAAACGGGAGAATCACTCTGGCAATTCACCACAAAATGGGCCTCTGCCCTGTGGTCTAATGTGTTCAACTCGCTGCTATGAGATCTGAACTAGTCACTTCTTATTAAAGTAAATGCAGTTTTATTTTACAAGTTTTAAAGTTACCATTAGAGGCACTGTTCTACACTCCAGGAACTTTACGCTATTTGGAGGCTCACCTCTAAGTCCTTGGTGGGTCCTTTCAGAGGGACATGGGACACCAAGAATACTCACGCAGAACACTGTCCGCTCTGTGTTTCCAAGGTTTCACAGCAGCTTATGAGTTAAAGAGACTGAATAAGAGAAGGAGATAGAACTTGTCTCCAGGATTGCTGCGTGGCAGTGACCTCTCAGAGTGGCCAAATTCAGAGTATTAACGCATATTCTGAATAGTTTTGACTCTACAACAAGTTTTTAGTCAGTCCTGCCCTGGCACCTTGCAGACGGAATAATTCCCAAACCCAAGTGGCACACTCTGGGGTAGCAGATGTTAGCAGTGGTGACAAAATCTCCTGTGGCAGCTTGAGGGGCTGTATCTAACTTCTGCAGACCACAGTCTCCCTTAGCAGTCAAATTTGTCCTTGCTTTGCACTCCTGGGACACTCGTGGGGTAAGAGATCAGCCTCAGCGGCTACACTCACCTAAAATTTTGCTAATGTTGGAGTTATGCATGTCGGGGAAGGCCTGAAGGATTTTCCTCCTCTCATCCTTTGCCCAAACCATGAATGCATTCATTGGTCGCTTGATGTGTGGCTCGCTGCTGGCCCGGCCGCGGGCATCCCTGTAGACACGTGCTTCAGCCACAGTGGCACCTCCTGTTGGCCAACAATAATACTGCTGTAGTTTAGCTGCAGAGCCATTCATTGCTTTACTTCCTGTAATGTCAGGGCAGGAAGAACAAGATGGGTGCAAAGCATTATTATCTGGATCGTGTAACACAGCTTACCGCCTGGTTCGGCTGCTTTCCTAGGCCCTTCTCTTCTTTTCAAGTGACATCTTGGAGGCAGAAGACAGTTTCAGATGACAGTTCTACACTGGGCGGAATTAATGTTGCCTGTTTTTATATCCCTAGTACATTTTTTAAAACAACCCACACGGGTGATAATGATGCAATGACTGGCATTACTTTGTGCAAAGCTACCCTGCTGTCCTTCCTCCCCTGCAGAGCAGAGCCCCGTGTGCCAAAAACTGCAGCCCCTCCAATGTCTCCTTCCCTCAAATAGCATTCTCTTCCACGGGATGCGCCTTGGCCAGTGCTCTTCTCACTGCCTGAAAGGAAACCCCTTCTCCTACCTCTTTACGCTGAATGCCACTCATCTTTCAAGGCCTATTCAAATGTGGTGCGTTTCATGAATTAATTAACTCAATAAAAATATTAATTGAGCAATTACTATGAGTTCAGCTTTGTGCCAGGTGCTAGGGATAGAAAGGTGAGTAAAACAGCCCCTGCATTTAAGTAGCTCACAGCTCAGAGGCGAGGCAGATCCCAAAAGACAATGATCACAACGTGTGGGGTAAGTGGTTGTAATATTGAAGTAAGCAGGTTTCCAACAGGGCGCCAGACAGGACAGTCAGCTAGCGCCACCTAGGAGAGGTCATGGCTAAGCTGAGTCTGGAGAATGAACAAGAATTAGCCTGTGAATGGGGGGTGGGGGGGTGGGAGTGGGTAAGGCAGATGGGAAGGCTACAGCAGCAGTGTTTGCATTGGTGCTGCCCAGGCTGCATTCATTGCTTTCTTTTATACTATGCGCTCCAAAGTACTTACCTGTTTATGTGGCTCCCTATCTCTAATTTTTCCCTCCATCCCCAGGAATATGAGACCCTAAATTTGGTGCCCATGTTGTGCTCATTCTCGTATCCCCAGGACTTCCCACATAATAGACACTCAATAAATACTTATGTAAAAGATTGTTTGGTCTTCAACTCATATGCCAAAGTAGTAGATGAAAAGGCACATGTTTCAAGGGTCCTGACATATCTTTCTGCTGTTCACGGGAAGTTCTTTAACATGCCCCTACAAAACTATGTCTAAACTCCTGCTATTGTTTCCTGGTTTCCGAAAAGGTGACTCCAGTGACACACTAGATTGAAAGCTCACTGAGGATATGGCAGGAACTGGCTCTCGTTCACTGCTGTTTTCCTAGGTTCCAGTAAAGCACTTGGCAGGTAGAGTTTCGATCAGTAAAATATGTTAAATTAATGAACAGTTGAATAAATCCACTGAAAGAGTGAACCCAGGTCTTGCTGGTTTTCACGCACCAGCATGACACACTGACATGTGCTTTCCAGTGCTGCAGGTACTGAGCATCTCCCTGGGATTGAGAATGACTCTAGTGGAACCCAATGTTGGACCAGCAGCAAGCCAGGGCTTCTCCTGCGGAAAGCAGAAAGCCGATTTCCAAAAGCTTTGAAGCAAGATATACATTAAAACCAACATTTCTACTTTTGAAAAAAGTAAATCCTTTCAGCTCAGTGGAGTGATTATACAGGAACAACATGACCCTGTCAACCTCTGGCCCTTCCATTCTATTTCCAGATACCTTGATTAGGTAGAAATTTGTTTGTGTCAGAGCTAGGAATAAATTAGAACATTAAAGTGCACTATTATTTGGCAAATATGGGCATCATTTGTTTCAAACAAAAGACAGGATGATAAAAGGTCCGAATTGGACGGCATTGTTAATTCCTTTCTAAACACGAAGGAGAGCAGAGAGGCCACTTTCTGAAGGCCGTGAGAAAATAACCTATTTTATAAACAGGCCTTCTCTTAGGACTACCAGACAGAACGATGCCTTACATGAAAAGACTCAGACCCCGAGATGCATAACTAATATGCTACCTTTTTGCCACCATACCCACAGCACATTAATTCCATTCAAAATGCACTGACCATACAGGATAAATTGATTTCACTCTATATGGGTTTGACAGCCATGTTTACTGTGCAGTGAAATGTAGTGTAGCTTACAGCTGACAATATCCATCAACACAGGGCAATGTGCTGACTGCGGGGCCAGATGAAGGCGCACGTTACTCTGGAAGTGAAACACTCATTCAGACATGACAGCGTCTTCTCCTGAGGATCGCCACGGTAATTTATGATGCCCTCAGTGCCATTACTTTACAGCTGACATGGATTCAGCAATTTATATACTTGCATGCATACACATAAAAGAAGACGGGCTTGTGGAGAATGCCATATGCAAAAACATTTCAGTATTATTCTAAGTTAACTACTGTGCCACAGGTGATTAACATTTAAGATCGGCTCTTAATTGTTCTAAGTTTTTCTCCACGTCTAGCAAAGCCAAATAGTCTCCATTTATTTATTCATTTAAAAGTATATGTTTTCATTGTAAATAAGACGTTTTAATCTCCTACAGGCTAATAGAGATCACGATGGATTTTTAGATTCTGGTTTTAGTAGATGTTCAATTCCATACTAATTGATTCTCCCAGATATGTCCACGTAGTTGCGTCTCCTTCCTTTTCAGTCCATCCCACAGTCTTTGCATACCCTTCCTACTCTCTTCTATCTTACTGAACTCTCCCTTTTTCCAAGGGAGAGGGATCAGGTTCCAGCCCACCAACTGCCCTCCACTGACCTGGCCCCTTTCTCCCACAGTACACCCTGTCTTCACGACACTGACACTGAATCCATTGCACAGCGGGTCTCTAGGACTCACAAGAAATGCTCTCATAAAATAAGAAATTCAGGCATAGTATGTGGTATAAAAATACAAATTAAGAAAAGGAAAATAGAAAATGTTCCAGGTCATTCATGCATACATCTCTTTTTTCTTGCTTCCTTTCTCTCCCAAGGGGAGTTAATTGAGAAAAGAATAGGCACATCTGAAGCAAAATTAGGAATGTGCTGTCAACGAACCAAGATTTGGAAAGAAGAGACTTATCCAGGGAGATCAAAGTTTGAAACCATTTTTAAGCTGGACATGATATCTGATCAGAGTCAGAATTTTAAGGAAGTATTAAGAGGCCACAAAATCAAAAGAATATGTAGAAAGTATCCTTTAATTTTCCCAAATTTTGCTTTATGGAACAAAATGGTCAAGGAATTATTAATGCAACAGTAGAAATACATATAATTGGCTTTGTGTATTTAAATTAAGAAATTTA
>VMDR010012570.1:0-26372 GCA_007922815.1 Macrotus californicus | reverse complement strand
CAAAAAAAATTCAAAAACAAAACACAAAAACACACCCAAAAGATGTTGCTGATAGGCCGCCTTGGGGGTCATGCACCCTCGGGTGAGAATCACTGGGGGAGGGGCAGAGCGGACAGACAGCTGGGTGGAGAGGTGCAGCAGGAGCAGATGGGCCTGAGTCGGGGTAGGTGGAGGCATCAGAGTCAAGACTGTCAGACACGGGGGCAGAGGGCCTGGACCCAGCAGACAGCGAGCAAATGGATGTAGCCAAGAAGGCACCTGGGTAGATAGGGCCAGGGGTGGGCACTCACTATGGTGAGCAGGGAGTGCGCAGGGAGTGCGCAGCAAGGTCTGGTCCTGGAGCTGAGCGCTCTGAGGAGCAGGTCTGAGGGAGATGGAGTGATGCGAGGGGAAATCAGGGTTCTGAGGATGTGAGCAGAGCAGCTGAGAAGACGTACACGCAGACAGAGGGCACAGCTGTGGCAGCAGACAACACTGAAGAAGAGCGTCTTGGCAGACATGACGGGTAGGTGAGGACGGAGAAGGCGGTGTGGACGGCAGTGTCCTGGGCTCTGGGCGGGCCCAGACTTAGCTCCATGGTGTCAGACCTTAGATAGCAGGTACAGGGCAGAGGCAGGGACGAAGGCAGAAGTCTCACAGTGATGAGGAAAGGTAGCAGACTCGGAGGAGCAGAGTCCCGCAGAGCTGTGTCAGAGAGTGAGCAACAAAGGGGCCTGAATGGAAACGTGAGTGGTTACAGGAAGGGACATCTGTGGGACTGGGAGGTAATCATGGTCGAGGTTGGTGGTGGGTGTGCAGATCCAGTCCAGTGTATCAGGCAGAGGTGACTGAAGTGCGGTGTGACTGAGGTGGGGGACGAAGAAAGGAGCACACAGAGGGCTGCTGATTGCCGCCCTTACATTCACAGACTGGAGGTGTAGGGATGCCACACGGCCCAGGCAGGACAGTGCCTTTGCTCTGTGTGCAGCAGGGAAGCGCAGTAGGAAGAACTAGGAACCCACGCCACTGCAAAGGCGTAATAATCAAAACCAAATCGCATTGGCATAAAAACAGACATAGATCAATGGAACATAGTGGAGAGTCCAGAAGTAAACCCATGCCTTTCTAGTCAATATTTGACAAAAGAGGCAAGAATATACAATGGGATAAAGACAGGTCATTCAAAAATTAGTTTTGGGCAAACTGGACAGATATGCAAAAAAAATAAAAATAAAAAGGAACTAGACCACCTTCTTATGCCATACGTAAGAATAAACTCAAAATGGATTAAATACTCAAATGTTAGACTTGAAACCATAAAAATCATACAAGATAACATAGGCAGTAACATCTCGGACATTTCTCACAGTTTTGCTGATACATCTCCCCAGGCAAGAGAACCAAACAATGAAATAAACAAGTGGGACCACATCAAACTAAAAAGTTTTTACACAGCAAAGGAAACCATCCACAACATGGAAAGACAGCCCACTCAATAGGAGAATGTATTCGCCAATACTCTGATAAGGGTTAATATCCCAAATTTATGAACAACTGACAAAACACCAAAAAAGCTCCCCAGCAAACAAACCAATTTAAAAACTGGCAATGGACCCGAGTAAACACTTCTCCAAAGAGGACGTACAGATGGCCGACAGACATGTGAACAGATGCCGAACAACATTAATTATCAGAGAAATGCAAACTAAAACCACAATGAGATACTACCTCACACCTGTCAGACTGAGCGTCACCAATAAATCAACAAAGAGCAAGTGTCACTGAAGATGTGGAGAGAGGAGAACCCTTTTCCTAGTTAGATGCCCTGGGACAGTGGGGTGGGGGGGGGATTCAGTGTCGGTGGGTAGGGACCAGACCACAGACCTGGGGGTCCCAGAGCTGAGGACATGGAAGCAAAGTGAGGCTCACAGAAGTGGGAGTGGCACCTGATGGAGGGCGGGCTGTATGAGTGTGAGCACCGAGCACCGGAGGGGTGTCTACAGCGAAGGAAGAGGCAAGCGGGACTGGGGACAGCCATGAACGCGATTGTGCAGAAACGGATGCCTTCTAAGCAGGCAGGAGAGGAAAGGTGGACAGAAGGAGAGGGACACGCCGGTACGCAGGGCTCCGTGCAGGCTGAGACCGAGTGTTACGGTGTCAGGCGTCAGGGTGGCAGGCATGGGCGAGAGAAGGGCAGAATGCAAAAGTGCTGTGCTGGCGAGGAAAACGTTTGAGAATTTGAGGAAGACAGCTGTCGCAGAGGAGTGAGCAACAACGGGGCCTGCATGGGAACATGGAAGGTGACAGGGAGTGACATTTGCAGGTCTGGGAGTAAATCACAACCAGGCCCCCAGGGTGTGACCATGGGTCACCGGTGGGCTGGAAAGGGTGAGACTAGCATGTGTTGGAAAGACTCCACACAGAGAAGCAGAGCAGGATGGGGGGACCTTAAACCAGTGGGGTGTCACAGGTCTAATCTGAGACTAGAATATGGGTGCAAAAGGGCACAGAGGGGGAGAGCTAGCGGGGATGGCAGGGGCCTTGGGGATCTTGCTCTGGAGGCTATATCTGGGGACAACAGAGAGGGCAAGGCAGAACAGGAAGGAGAGAGAGAGAAAGAAGGGTCTTAAAATATGCAGGTGGGTAGTACGGGGAGTGTGGCTAAGTATGGGAAAACGGGCAAAGGGGGGACCAGGCGGTGTCAGTAGGGTTGCAAGGGCAGGGGTGACAGCCATGGGTGTAGCAGGAGGTCCGGTGTTGGAGACAGGGCAGCGGTGGAGGGGAAGGAAGAAGAAAGGGAAGTGGCAGGACCTGATGCCCTGTGCTGTGGGCAACACCGTGGCACAGAGGGAGCGAGACGAGGAAGGCAGGCGTGACAGCAAGGCTGAGGAACAGCGAGCATAAAGGGAAGGCGACGCTGGAAGCCAGTGGAAGAACCTGATGAGCGACAGAAAGATGGTTTCAGTAAGAACGCGGTGTGGTGAGGCCACAGAAAGAGCAGGGCAGGTCACAGGAGGGAGCAGAACCCTAAGGAGAAGAGATGACCCAATGCACATAGAAGATGGGCATTAGGAAACGAGATGAGATGCACGGTGGTCCTGGAGAAGAGGGAGGGCGCTATCCCCGGGCTAAGGAGGGAAACAAAGTATGAACTGGGTGAGGAGGATTACAGGAGGAAATGTCCAGAAGGGACCTAGATGCAGTGCAATGGGAGGTCATCCACCAGGGTCAGGCAAGGTGATGGGAGGCACCCAGGGAAGGATGGAGCATGGAGCATGGTAGTAGAGAAACAAATGGCCACCGACACGGGGAGCAAGGAGAAGAGGGAGATGGTAGAGGAAACATCCTGGAAGATCTCACAGGAGCCAACCAGAAGGAAGTTCAGAGTCAGGACCAGCCAAAATGAGCAGTGGTGTGGGGAAGGGGTAGAAAGAGGTGGCTGCTCCAATAGCCTTGAACTTGGTGGCAAGGGTAGGACTTTTTTGGCCAGGCTCTTTACTATGGATCCGGTGGGGTAGGAGGTGGGAAATGGGAATGGAGTGGAGGGGAAAATGCGGTGGGAGGCAAGGAAGGGCTGGGATGCGGGAGATGGGGAGGGAGGTTGGGTCTGGGTGCAAGACAGGGTTCAGGGCTGAGCATGAATTGGGTTTAACGGAAAGGCAGGGTAGGGATCACTGACGGTGGTGCAGTGGGGGAACATGAGAAAATTCCAGGCTCTGAGAAAACCATCTTTTTTAGATGAGCTTGTGGACTGATTCGACATCAGGTGTTCAGGATGATGACTACAGGTTGAGAAGAGGGTGGGGAAGACCAGTGAATCCACCCAGAAAAGACACAGGGGAGTTGCTACAAAGGGGGAAGGGTTGGCAGGAACACAGAGGGGTGTGAGAACCATAGAGGCCAAGGAGGACAAGATTTGAACCAAAGATATCGTCACAATAAAGGGTAGAGGGCAGGAAGGGTGTTAGGGGGCGGGGATAAAAAAGAACAGCGCTCTAATGCAGACTGGGGTTTCGGGCATGTTGGGTATGAAAGGCTAATTATGGAGGGAATGTGGTGGTTCCAGAAGACAGTGTCGGGACACTAAGAGAGTGCAGAGATGCTGGGATCTTTCAGGAAAAGGTGTCCGTGGCAACCAGCAGAAGCTAGAGGCTCAGGGAGAGTGCAGCCCAGGAGTCAGGTGGGCTTCCACTGCAGTGATTCTTCCCGGGGGGTGGGGGGGGGTGAATTTCACCCAAGGGGGGGTGAAATTCACCCAAGGGTGGGTGGGCAGGCCCCCCAAGGGAGGCCTATCACAGCATCTGAGGGGGAGCAGGGCTCTGCTCAAAACAACAAACCAAAAAAAATTCGAAAACAAAACACAAAAACACACCCAAAAGATGTTGCTGATAGGCCGCCTTGGGGGTCATGCACCCTCGGGTGAGAATCACTGGGGGAGGGGCAGAGCGGACAGACAGCTGGGCGGAGGGGTGCAGCAGGAGCAGATGGGCCTGAGTCGGGGTCGGTGGAGGCATCAGAGTCAAGACTGTCAGACATGGGGCAGAGGGCCTGGACCCGGCAGACAGCGAGCAAATGGATGTAGCCGAGAAGGCAGGTGGGTGTGGGCTGGGATTCACCACTGGTAGGGAGCCAAGTGCCAACACAGTTGTCCCGAAGAAGAGCATGCTGAGGTGTAGGGCTGAGAGAGGTGGGAGCGGAGAAGGAAGTCGGTTCACGTGGCTGTAAGCAGAGAGCACCAGATCGGGCGTGTCCATGCAGAAGGAAGGGGCAAGTGGGATGGGGGACAACACTGAAGGAGATGATCTGAGAGAGAGGTGACTGCTAGGAGAGGAAGGAAAGGAGGAGGTGTGGGCAGCAGGGCCCAGGACTCTGTACATGTCGGGACTGAGGGTAATGGTGTCAAGGCTAGGAGGTGACAGCAGCAGGGGCAAGGGGGAGGGCAGAGGGTGACAGGTAAAAGGCAGGAGATTCAGAGGAAGTAGCTCCCAAGAGCTGTTTCAGAAAGTGTGCAACCGAGGGGGTCTGAATGGTAACATAGAAGGTTACAGGGAGCAAAACTTGCAGGTTCTGGGAGGCAAAAATAATGTGGGACCACAGGGTGCAAGCAGGGGTTGCTGGGTGGAGTGTGGGGATTCAGTTCAGTGTGTCTGAGG
The DNA here is from genome assembly GCA_007922815.1 of Macrotus californicus. Classification (NCBI taxonomy): domain Eukaryota; kingdom Metazoa; phylum Chordata; class Mammalia; order Chiroptera; family Phyllostomidae; genus Macrotus; species Macrotus californicus. Next base: position 21,240 of record VMDR010012570.1, on the reverse strand, counting down.
CAATGGTAACTGAACTGGGATGCACAGCAGGTGAGGGGTCAAGGAGGGAGCACACAGCAGGCCATAGAATCCAGCCGATAAAGTCGCAGACAGGAGCTGAAAGAGTGTCACGTGGCTCAGGTAGGACAGTTCCTTTGCTATGAATGCAGTAGTCAATGAAGGTAGTCCCAGGACATCAGAGATCAGCAAGCAGTCTCGAACTCTAGGAGAGTGTGGGAGAGGAGAGCTGAGCCAACGGGCCAGGCTGGTGGGAAAGGGCAGGCGATGGCACCGTGCAGCTAGGGCAGGGCAGGTTGTTGAGACGATCAGGGCACCACTGAGCCAAGAGCGATGATAAAGAAGCTAAAGACGGTGGTGGACATGAAGAATCCAGGAACTTTGCCCCCACGAGCGTGAGAAGGGTGTAAGCAAGGCCACGCAGGAGAAGAGCACAAAGCCGATGAGGCACATGAGGAATGCGGGAGAGGGGTGGGATGAGGCCAGAGGAAGATGGCGTGTGGACACAGAGACCCATTAAAATGTTGAGGACAGCCCTGTCAGGGCACGACATGGTGAAATGATGAAAGGTCAGAGAGAGCCTAGAGAAGCAAGGACCTTTTCCAAAATAGCGGACCTGGAGAGGCTGGGGGCTGAGGGTTGAAATGAGATGGCAGCTGGATTCAGTGACTGCGGGGTGGGGACAATGAAACTGGCAATGGGTGGATGATGAATGCAGGTCAAAGGGGGAGCAGATGTCAAGGAGGAAAACAGTAAACCTGCTGCACGGGCGGCAGGGCTAGGGGAAGTAGCATGCTATGTGGAAGAGGAAGCAGATGGTTGCTTGACAACAAGGGATAAAAATCAGAGGATGGACCAAGCAAGGTTTACTGTGCACCCGGCATGGAAAGACGGAGAGAGCAGATCTTGGGCTTCATGCAGAGGAGGCTGATGGGATGCGAGTTGTGTCAGGGCTGGTGATGGGACAAGCAAGGGATGGCGTGGCGTGGTATGGAGAAGAAAACCTTCTGATTGGGAGAGGGGCTCCAGTGGCTAAAGGGGCACAGCGGTCTGAAGAGCCCACCATGTGAGGATGTGGTAGATCTGGAGGGGCAGGAGGGGTTGCACGTTCAGTACTGAAGCCAGACGGTAGGAGCACACCAGTGAATATAAAATAGCACGGGTGACGTCTGTATCTGTGGGAAGCACTGTGGGACAACAGATAACGTATAACCTTCCAGAGGGAGAGGCCACAGTACAGGCAAGTACAAAGTCAGGGCGGGGCAGTGCAATCAACTGGACTTTGAAAGAATGGTACTTGGCCCTGATAAAATATGCATTCTTCAGTGTTTATTTATATGGTTTGTGGTTCCCCAATGAAAATGTGAAGAAAAGTGGAAAAAAGTGGTTAAAAAGAAATTGGGATTGAGTCGACAGTATACATATTAAATTATTTTCAGAATTATTGGGGAATGTTATCATGGTTATGACGCACAGTGTTGCCTGTTAAACTCGATCACAGTTGAATGGATCCCAATGGAGGGAGCATGAGCTACATTTCCTAAAGGAAATGTGAGAAATATATAAAATAAATTATTGTATGGAAATTGGTGGCTGCCCAAAATGTCTGTCAGTAATCACATCCAAGTGGGTCGATTCAGGAGAATAAACGGTCACATGGAGATAAATTCATGAAGTGAGGTCAGAAGGGAGCGGAGCAGCAGCAGCCCTGAACACCAGCACTTCTGGTGGCCAGTGCCGAGGATGTGTGCGGGGGGTGGCACTGTGCTGAGTAGTAAGAGTAAGCGAAGGAGGAGGCTCACACATGTTCACGTACCACTGAATCCATTCAAAGGCCAGAGATGGTGGGCCAAGCCTGGGTGGTTAAACAAGCAGAGGCTTTTTCTAAGGTCAAAAGAAAAAAGAGGAAATGAATGGATATGCCATGTTTACACTACATTCTGGAGAGAGTTATTTAAGAAACGCAGCAATAAAGATTATGGGTTGTGATGACGGCGATGTGAAAGAGGAACATGAAATAGGAAGACCGGTTGAATGTGTGAAGGGAATGTTGGGAATTCCGGTGTTTGATGGAAGGCAGATTAGTCCCAAGACGGACGAGCAGGTGGACGTGGAGGTGTCCAACGGGGGTCCTGGACAATCTCATAGTGGGTCAGACTGCAGAAATACTTAAGGCCAGACCGACAAAAATTCTAGTGACCGAGGTGGGGGAAATGGTGACTGAATAGTAATGCTTCTATCCTGTTTTAATATTTGAGTAAAAACCCAAATTACGTGCTTAGCTTGAAAGAATGCAAAGTTTCATCAAGGGTCATTAATAGGGATCCCAGAGAGTGGGTGGAGGTGAATCAAAGCAAAGACCTCAGATCAATTTTGCTGAAGTTGTAGATTTAATACAGAATGTCAGGAGTTCATGTGGTTCGGACTGAACAACAAATAATGGAATAGAGACTGCAGATTCAGAAGAGAGTCCGGCGTCTGTTCCTGGGGTAGCTCAACTGACCTGGAGGTTCAAGGAAGTGTCGGCCGGAAGTCAAGAACTGAAGTGTACATGAAAGAGTTAGGAATTGTTGTTTGGGAGGCAGCGTCCACAGTGAGAAACAGAACCGTAACTCATAAACATGCACTGTTGAACTTGACCTTAGTATGGATATTTTCTTTGAAGACTTGAAATTCGCTGAAATGGTCTGAGATGAGGAGTAGATGCAGTAAGGCCTGACAGGCCAACAATAAAAGCAATATGGTTCTGAACAGGTAAGGAGACAGAGCTGAGCAGGCAGGGATATTACAGAGGTCCAAAGTGGGGAAAAATTTGTAGACTATTACATATGTATGTTGTTACGGGTGCAAGAAATACTCCAAAGAAAGTTGGTCAACGGGAAAGGACGCTAAGAAAGAATGCGGCCTTGAAGGCCATCCTAAAACATGGTGAGTCAAGGAGTAACTGCTGGATCCAGAGCATAGTAAGTAGGATGAACTGCTTTGAGACTTACTCTTTCCACCAATTTCCCGTAATCTGAGGGAAAGAGTTATGATAATATCTTGATGTTGGGTTATTAAAGTGAATTTTTTTAGGCGGTACAGTTTTTTGTACACTTACAAAGTAAGGGAGAGTGGGAAAGTTTAAAGATACAGCAAAGACAAGAGTAATTGCCGGAACAGTTTTTTGGAGATTAGAGGGTGTGTGCCTTTTGAACTGTGGAAGACTTGATTTTTAGACAGTAAAGGACGAAAGTGGACAGTTCCAGATTTGAAACAGTGACAGCTTCTGTTTATTGAGTATTTACTACATGTCTGGTACGATGCTGATCACCTTGATTTCATCTTTACCACAAACAATCCTGAAAGGCTTATAGAGATCAAACAACTTGCCCGTGATTACACAGTCTATATGTAGCAGAATCAGAATTCAAATCCCAATTTGTCTGTCTCTAAAACCGATATTCACTTCTATTATGCTATACAATTTCCAAGTTGAAGGCAATCATGATCAATCTAATTTCTCCCCACCCCCCATGATTGTAAGGAAAATATATTTTCTGAGATGAGACGAAGTAGAGGTGATATATAAATAAATCTTCAGGTGATTGGTAAAATTTGGAATATTGGGGAAAATGCAAAAATGAAGGAATGGGTAAAAGGCTTTTATTACCGTCTATGTCCTGGTATTTCACTTCTATTCGTTACACAGCAAAGAATTTGGATTGGCCATGGATTAAAATTTAGAATTTCTGACAAAGGCAAAGGGATAGAAAGGAATTTGTTTCTAAGCAGGTAAATGCAGGTCAAACTACTAACAAAGTTCGAAAAGTCCACGTCTTGAGACAAAATTCTATTTCTTTTCTCCGAGACACAACAACACGGGTTTATACCGACTTTTAGTACCAATCAGCAAACCTTTGACAGATAAGAAAGAAAATTCTCCAAATGCCAAATTTTTATAAATAAAATACTAACATACTTTCAAGCAAAAGAGCCCACAGCCAGCAGAACAAAGGTTGAAACCTCTGGGCTAATTTGTAAGATCTATGTTTTAAAAAGAAATTAACCCCTTACTAAAGAGGGGTAAGAAAACCTCCCCTGTAATTCCTCTCTTAGTAGAAATGTTTTCTGTTGTTGTTGTTTTCCCTTGAACTGTATGTAATTTCAATATTGCTGTTTTATGTATTTTGATATTGTAAAACTGTATTTATTGTATTCTATGAAGACATTCCCTGGGGTGTGAGGCACCTGAGTTATCAGTTAATCAAGTGAACCTGGGAAATGGGAAGAGCTAGTATTCTCAGTTGGGAAAAGCTGGATTCTTCAATGGGTTCAGCATTTCGCTTTCCTCTAAAACTAAGTGGCAAAGCAATGGCCTTACTTAAAAACCAGAAACGTGGTGGCCAAGTACCACAGGAGGAGGGGTTATGACAAGGAGAGGAGGCCACTTGGTAAAACTGATAAAAGTGCAGAGTGTCCCAGGGTGATGGCAGAAGCCACAGGGCTACATTAAGATTGGGCCCAGTTACTGGTTTGGAACAAGAGTTGATAAAACTAACTCTACTTAAGATTGCAGCCAGCTAAATTTCTGGCTGGTGGACATACTTTAGACAATTCTAACTAGAGGTCAACAGACCAGGAGAGAAAGTGAAGCTAAAAGGGAACAGAACGAGAGAAACCTCATAAAGGGATAAGGGAGGTAATGAAAGGTTAAAGTCAGATGGCCTCGTGCTTGAAGGAGAAATCCTGGAGGCCTGATTGGAAAGTGCCTTCCTAACCCAGCGGGTTATGGATCCAGGGTGGCTGCAGGTACCAGTGCAGGTCCATCCAGGGGTAAGAGGGAACAACCTAGGATTCAGACCCAGCAACAGTGCCAACTTGAATCTACCTCGTGCTAGAGTGAGTAGCCTGGTCTATCATCCGACACAGATAAGATTGGGCAGGGGCTCCCAAAACCAACATCTGAGAAGGGAGGTCGGAGAGGGGCTCAAAGGAGGCAGGTTAAGCCCCGAACGTAACTGAATGATGACCAGGGATAACAATTTACTAGTACTTTTACGATTTCTTGTAACTCTGTATCTTCCCCTGTATTTGTTAACTTTTATCTGTTTTTTTTCCTGTACTTGTAGTAAAAATTGTTTTTCCTATACAAGTAGTAAAAATTGTTTTTTCCTGTAGTAGTAATAAAAATCGCTTTTCCCTGTACTAGTAATAAAAGTTGTGCAAAACATACATGCGATGTGTGTGCTTATTTCTGAGAAAACTGGGTAACAATCGTGGCTACTCCGCAGTGAATATGGGGAAAGCAGCACAGGTGGGAAAATGGGGAAAAGAAACCAAGTGCAAGTACTGGACATTCACGAGAGAAAACAGAAGACCTCAAATCCCCAAACCTGTGCATACTATTACTGGCACTAGGAGCTAACTTTCCTCCCCCGCTCAGACTGCATACGGGTCAAGGAAAGAATTCCAAAGCTGTTCCAAAACTGTGGGGACACAAACGTTCCTTGAGACACTCATTAGGCTGAGACATACTCCCAGACGCCAGCCTTATGCTACAGGACCCTCAAAAACAATGTACTTTAAAGTGCCATGGATCCACTAAATAAAACACCCTGAGCATGCCCTGGAAAGGAACATCAGGGAGAAGCAGGCCGGGCTCCTTCACAGGAGACGTCAGGTATGTGAACCCTCGTCAGCGGTTACCTTATTCTACCAGAAAGCCTGAGTCCCGTTTAGGCCACCCCTGTATGTATTCAGCAAATTTTACTTAGCGACTTAGTTATCAATAATATTTCTGTGTCAGTATAAATACACCATCACTGCCATAACATTTAATTCTGGAGAAGAACCATATTCTTCAACCCGAACACATGCGCGCGCACTGAGCGCTCAAGCGGCAGTGCACTGTTAGTCACACAAGCATCTGCTCCCTTCTGTGGGCCAGTACCTGCTGAAGAGTCATCGTCAGGCAAACGGACGAGAGTGTAACATATTCCTGGTTGGTTGTACGTGAGGCTGGGGGCTGGGATACAACACAGCACCTCATAGGAGTCTGAGGGCTCCACCTGCACTGTCACCTTCTCCAGTAGCTGGTCATTGAGAGTGTTGGTGCAGTCGAACTGAAAGGGCAACACACAGAGAAAGGTGATGGAGGACAAGAACGGTCTGCAAGCCAGTTGTTCCTGCCCCCCAGGACCCACAACTCCGGAGACCACTATACCTTCCCTCTCTGAACAGCACGGCGGACCCTCCACCTAAGATTGTTCTCTAGGCAACCGCGATGGCCTGACGGGTTCCTATGACTCATTAGGTTTTTTCCCCCTTTCCTGAAACTGAGTTCTACCAAACAAGATGGCAGACGCCTGACGGATCTCAATCTGATTCTCAGGCGCTAAGTTCTTAGAATATCCCCCTTCATTTGCCCCGATGTGAAATGATGGTTATTTTTTAATAGGTTATACTTTATGTTGTCCAACTTCTTCAGACATTTTGTTTTTAAGTCCTTTTCTCTTGTAACGCACCCTCTGAAGGCATCTTGGCGCAATGGGAGTTAGGAAAGAAACCAAAAATGCTGCCAAGCTCCTTCGCTACAAAAGGAACCGGAATCCCAAACGAAAGGGGAGGCAATACTTGTCTCTAAGCACAGGAGCCAGTCAGGGTACTTATCTCACCTGGAACACAATGTGATTGGTGAACGTGTGCTTGACACAACGAACAAAATATTCCGTCTCCTCTTCTGTAAGTTGGACAGGCTCAGAAGACTTGAATAAGGGTCCCAGATTCATAAACTCAGGAATACCAGCCAATTGTTCTATCAAGAAAAGAAGGAAGAAAGCAAGACAAAAAGATAGGGAAAGACATTATTCTGGATGCTTACAATATTTTAAGTTCCCATAACGTTACTAATAGTTGAACACTTTAATATACCCCTAAGCTTTAGTAAATAATCTTTTAAGAGAGTTTACTACTTTAGTAAAGTGCTAAAAGCAAAAAAACCTACATTCCTAATTTCTTAGAATTTCAGTTCCCTGTTACCCGAGCTACAAAGCAAGAACATTCCCAGTTAGCACATTAGCTCGGGCTACTGGCAAGTCCCAGGACTCCAGGTGGCCCCAGCAACCACAACCACCCGACCACTTCCTGTACTGAGAGTTCATTGGACTGAATGAAAGTGGTGGACTTCGTTATATTTGCACAGTCTAAGGTGCAGACTCTTACTTCTACCCATCAAATTATCATACCTTGGAAAATGTCTTGCCTGGAAGGAGCCAACTTCTCTGGTTTAGTAGCCATGAGTGCAATTTCTACAAAGACAGATAAGGGTAACCAAGTGAGCTTCCCTTCCACTATCAAGCTGAAAATGCAGACAGACATCAGGGCAGAAACTTTTAGCAGACATGAAAGGAGCCATTGCTAAATCACGCCAGTAGGCTTCTGTCACCTTTTTTAGAGGGACATTCAAATTAAAATGTATTTAGTGAACATATTTCATGATATAATAAAGTAAGCGCTAAAAATACAGAATTTGATTTAAATGGGCCAGAATGTACAAAAAAATACTCTTAAAAGAAGGAACAATTCATAAAGCAAGTCTTCTCATGATTCACATAGGAAAAATTACTTGTGTGCTATCCACAGAAAAACTGGACATGTTCAAAGTTAAGAATATTGTTCGTTCTCAGTTCTAACCACTAAACATTTGTTCCTTTCTTTGTCCTTTTTCTGAGTTTTAAAGTTAGATATTTCTTGGGAATATTTTTTATGATCTTATCTCATACATCTTTCAAGACAAACCTCCAGAGCAAAATTAAGAAATTACCAACTTCGGAAAATAAAAACAGGTGGCGGCACAGCTATTGTCCTGAGACGCACAGGACGACAGCTTCCAGTGGTCACACCGGGCAGTGAGACAGAAAAAAAAACTGGCAATCTGGGTCACACTTCACATTTTAGCTTTCATACAAAAACCAGGAAAATGTTTTTAAAAGCCTAATAAAAAATCATCCATCGTACTTCTAAAAGATTTAAAATGTGGAGTGACAGAGGATTAGAGAAAATACGCTATCCAGAGAAAAACTAGTAACAGAGTGAAGTGTTCCCATCACCTGCTTTCTGTTCAAAGACAGGCGCCATAGCAAGAGGGACAGACTTCATGTCGAAGGGTTTCTCCGAGGGCTCCAGTGTGTACTGGTGTAGGGCCTTCTCCATCCCTGGTACCGACACTGTCAGACCTATGAAACAGAGAAGTCTCAGCCTCATTAACTTCTTGCCTATGCTAGCATCCAGAGAGGCCCAGATTTATACGATTTGTGTGAGCTTTCTGAAGGGAAAAAAATATGGCCGCAGACTTTATAACCTAAATAATTAAATATAAAGGGTATTATATGGAACTTCCTTATAATTCCATCCAAGGAAGCATGGGAGCAGAGCACAAGCAATGTCAACAAACTGTAAACGCCTTCCAGAGAGGAGTGGAACTTAGCCATGTGGGAGCAATGGCAGCGTAAGAAAAGGGAGAAAAGGTAAGCCCCCCCAAAAAGGAGCTCAAGGAGGATCAGAAACAAGCAATATTCTTTGGGCTGTTACATACTTTAGGTTTCCCTAAAAACGGAAAGCGCATTCGAAGACCAAAACCAAGCAGTCTGCCCAGTGAAGTCGGCTCATATGTAAATCATCATGAGATAGGCCAAAATACCACCCGGGGAACAAAAGTGTACTTGTCTACATCCTTGGCTCTCACTGACCATTGAAGATATATGTAGCATTCAGTGCCATCTGCCTCTGCTGCAGCACATTCAGGTAGAAGGTAGCTCTGTCCCGCACCTCATCATCAGTATCCATCATACACCTGGCCAGGGGATATGAAGAGGCATGTCACAGCACCCTAAAGATTCCCAACACTTTTACCACCATACCTAAAGGACACAATCAGGCCATCTGATACTACCTTTATTGTAAGAGAATTCCACAATAGTCAATGGTGGATCCTAAAAGCTCCATAAATCTTGGGCACTGCCATCAATTGGTAAAGAAATAGTGTCATTATGAATCAGAAGCACTATATAAGTAGGCACTAACATAATTAGGAAGAACACAATAACACGAGATAGCAGTTTGTAGTCTTTTCTTAGATCTTCAACCACGTGGTCCTGGTAAAGACTCAGACTTCTTTATCATTAAGAAGTGTGAATATTAGCCTTTCTAAGGATACTAAAAAGCATTCAAACTCCAGGCATTGTTGCTATTCAAATGGCAATTTGTTTCATTTAAACCAGTCAGCCTTTGGCTTGTAATCTTTCTGCTTCAATCACAAGATGTAATCACAGAGTTTTTGCTAACACCAAGTCTTTTCCTCATCAAATAGGGAGTCATGGAGACCAGGAAAAGCTGATTCTACTTAATGATTCACTTTGAAGTTGGCCCCTATTATACAAATTGAGGCCCATGCTTTTAAGTCACTTTCTCAAAATCATACAAAGAGAAATTCAAAGTCAAATTTTGTATGTATTGAGCATGTAAGATTGGCTAGAACAGAACAAAAATGCCATTTGTTCCTCACTTACTCCATCAGCTCTACTCCTGGGCCTTGCAGTGCATTTGATATGGTACAATGAGGAACTCTCTATTCAGCAATATGGAGGTTCTTTTCTTTTTAAAAAAGACATTCTTTTACTTACCTCTGTAAGAGTACAAGGATGCTTGGAAGAAGATTCTCATTCTGAGCGCCAAATTTAGCCAAAGCACTCACCGCAGCTATAATGAAGCATAAAGTGAAACAACAGCATTAAGTAACAATCATTCAAAAAATATTAAAGAAGCTTCCCCATGTTCAGTGGGAATAAACTCGCTTATTGTTCTACTGTTTCTTGATCTTATTTCGTTGAGCCATTTAAGCATAAACAGAAATCTGCCAGCCTAAGAGAGCTCTGAATAGGAAAATCCTCAATGCATGGTAGAAAAAGAATCATATATATTTCTTCTATGAGCTATCCTCCACCCTAGCCACGGCCTCTTATATAGTACACAGATATAATTAAGGTCTCATCTCAAACAACGAGCTCCAAGCATGAAAAGATAGCTATTATTAAAATTCACTTCACTCAACAAAGGTTTATTGCTCACCTCACTTTTGTAAGGAATTGTGAGTGGTGCCGGGGGTAGAAAAAGACCAGGCCCCTGACCTGAAGGAGTTGTCGTCTAGTGGGAAAGACATGCAGGTAAAGAGATGATTACAGCATATCATAGTAATAAGCCCATGATAAAACTATATCTAGGAAGCTAAGTAAATAGAGAGGAATTTAAATAAAAATTTGTGGAGGAAAAGTAAGACAGGAAGTTAACATACTACTTGAGCTAAATGTTGAAGAATAAGGAGAACTAGCCCAGAGGGAAAAGGGAGGGAAACGATATTGGAGGCCGAGGGAATGACCAGTGCAAAGGCCCTCCGCCCAGAGAAGAAAGCACGCTGCAACCCTGGACTAGACTCGGGAGGGAAGGCTGAAGAACAGAGCCCACGCTGGAGGGCAGGAGGAGATGAGTGAGAGGCTAGAGACAAAACAGAAGAGACCGTGGTGTGGCCTCCAAGTTATTATTAAAGGATGTTAAGTACAGGATAAGTCTGTATTTGTAGCAGAGGGTGCTGCCCTAAATCTGTAAGCAGACTTTGTATGCAAAGACCATTTCTGCAGCAGAGTGCGGAGAGCAGACTGGGTCTGTGTGAGACTAGAAGCCGTCAGACTAGTTGGGCACCGGAAACGAGTGATGAAGAAGTATTAAGGAGACAGAATTGATAGAATTTTGCCAAAAAACGGATGGGGCTTATAAAACAGCGGAATAAATGTCTGCCTTTGCAACTGAGAAAATGATAAAGGTGAAGATCTCAGTTTGGGGGAGTTTGCACTCAGATGGAATCTGAAGTGCCTTAGATCGCCGGACATGCAAGTGAAGGAAAGAGACACAACTGCAATGTCACGGTCCATCAGCGGAGCTCTGAAAACCATCACCAGAAAGAGATGTGTATGTTAAGAAGACAAACCCCTAAGGAAAACGAGCATTTTAAGGAATGGGAGAGAAGATCTATGAATAAGACTGAGGAGTGATGGAAAGATGCTACTGTGGAAACCGAGGGAGTTTCACGAAGTGTTTAGTCAATAGTACATTAAACTGACTGAGAGGGGAACAAAGACAAAACATTACATTGTCTAACTTGATTTCCAACTAGCTTATAAGTAATATTTTTAAAAAACATCTTCAGAGGATTTTTACGGGAGAAAGCTACATTATAGTGAGTTGAAGAAAATGGAAAATGAGTCCATGCTGGCAGCTAGTAATAGCTACTTCAAGGTTATCAGACAGGGGAAGTGCAGGCAGTAGCTAAATAGAGACAAGTGATCAAAGGAGGGTTTATATCTTTAATAGAAGAGATCTGGACCTGTTCAAATGCTAAGAGGAAGAAATGATTAGGGAGGAGAAAGTGAGAAATTCCCAAGACCTGATGAAGATACACAGACACACACATACTTTACAGATGTTCATTCATACTTATGGCCAGAACTCTGAAAAAATGAGAGATGCCAGCATAGTATTCCTTTCATACTGAAAATCAAGGGTTATTTGTCTCTAATGTAAAGCAAAAATCAGGATGGATACTGGAGTAGAGAGAAAGAGTTGTCGATCTGGGGCTTAATTATGCCCTAAGATCCCACCATGGAGCCTTGCAACTTCACAGTCCAATTTCATCTCCACCCTTGAGTTAAGCATTTCAAAAGATCAGCAGTCACATCATTCTCAGAGTTCCAGTGACTCACCAGCTCTGACAGCCTCATTCTCCAGTACGACCCTGTTGAAAATGAAGCGGATATACTTGGAGGGAACAGGCGTTCTGGGGCCCTCTTTGCCCAACAAGTGTAGAATCTTTGTCGCCAGAACGGTGTGTTCACAGTCCTCAATGAATTCACAGAGGTGGGCTAGACCTGCTTCTTTGCTCTCGGGGTTCTCTTCCACAATGCTGATGATACAGTCCACAATGGCCCGCTTATATTCGAAGCCTCCCTGGCAAAAGAGAAAACTGCCATTCATTCTGAGGATGCTTTATGGAGAAATGCGTATACTTCAAGGCTCATGCTTGTAATTTTAAAATTTCATTTTCCTTTATGAAAGAAACAGAAGTATTTTTTCTGCAAGTGGGAAAGTCAAATCAATAGCATGTTCAGCAATGATCAGTCAGCAACCAGAAACAGGCACGCTACCTAACAGGCATGCTGAGATGGTCAAGAAAGCTGCTTTAGATACCATGGTATTCAATGGGAATCATAAGAATTTAAGAGAACAACTTCCTGTGGTTAAAAAGCGGTCGGTCCACCTACATCATCACGGAGCATGTTGGAGAGGAACGTCATCATGACACTGTGCTTTCGAGGGTATTTCTGACAGAGAGCACTGATTGCCTGCACAACCACCACCTGTAGAAAAACAAACAAAAATGACCATTCACCTTTGTAATGACTGTACAACTACCACCCATAAAAAAACGCAGGAAAAAGTTCATCTTTATAACTTCAGCGACTAAGCATATGTTCTTATAAACTGCAAGCTAAGGAGGCACTGCAGCTACTCAAAATGACCACGGTTCTTCATCAGAGTTAGGCAAGGCGGTCTCAAGGGAAAACACATGTTCATTTGAGAGACCCCACTCCTGACTTCCGGCCAAGATGGAGGCGTAGGTAGATACACTCTGCTCCTCACACAGCCAAAAGAAGGACAACGACAAATTTAAAAACAAAAAATAACCAGAACTGCCAGAAAATCGAACGTACATCCAAGATGACTCTATCCAGCAAAGCTATCATTTAGAGTGGAAGGGCAGATAAAGTGCTTCCCAGATAAGGTCAAGTTCAAGGAGTTTATCATCACCAAGCCCTTATTATATGAAATGTTAAAGGGACTTATCTAAGAAAAAGAATATAAAAAATAGGAACAGTAAAATGACAACAAACTCACAGCTATCAACAACCAAACCTAAAAAAGCAAAAACAGAAACAAAAATGAACAAAGCAAACAACTAGAACAGGAACAGATTCACAGAAATAGAGATCACATGGAGGGCTATCAGTGGTGAAGGGGATGGGGGAAGAATGGGGGAAAAGGTACAGGGAATAATAAGAAGCATAAGTGGTAGGTACAAAATAGACAGGGGTGGGGGGGTGCAGTTAAGAATAGCATGGGAAATGGAGAAGCCAAAGAACTTATATGTATGACCCATGGACATGAACTAAGGTGGGGGGAAAATTGGTGGGATAAGGGGGGTACAGGGTAGAGGGGAGTAAAGGGGAAAATAATTGGGACAACTAATAGCATAATCAATAAAATATTTTAAAAAGAAAAAAAAGAAAAAGGGAAAAGCTTTCTATTATTCAAAAGTCAAAGCAATTAAAGTGACAAATTTGACTACATCAAAATAAACTTTTGTGTAACAAAAGACATCATAAAAAGTCAAAGGACAAATGACAAACTGAGGGAAAATATAACATATTTCATAGATACAAAACTAATATCCCTAAGATACAAAAAAACTTTAAATAATCGAGGAAACAAAGCACCAAAAATCCTATAGAAAATGAGGAAAAGATATGAGCAGACAATATTATGATCCTTAAAAATATGAAACAATGTTTAACTTCCCTCGTGACAAAAAAAAATCCAAATTAAAACTACATTGAGACACCCTTTCTTACCCATCAGGTTGGCAAAACATCAAAATACAATATACTCCATTAGTGAGTTATGGGGAAACTGACACTCTTATACACTGCTGCTCGATCTTAACATTCTCTACAAAACTACATATTTATTTATCCTTCAACCTAGCATGTGGACATCTAGGGATTACCCTAAAGGTGTATCTCTCAAATTTTGAGGAAACATATGCACAAGGTTATCTACTGCAGCATTATTTGTAATTGCAAAATACTATAGATTATCTAAATGATCAAGCATAGATGATTCATTCATAAACTATACTACAAAATGACCTTTATGGGTTCCCCAAAGATTCAAAGAGTCTGCTTGAATATACAGGCTAAGTTTGTTTTCTAAAACACTAGATATAGCCCCGGCTGGTGTGGCTCAGTGGATAGAGCACCGGCCTGCGAACCAAAGGGTCTCTGGATTGATTCCCAGTCAGGGCACATGCCTGGGTTGTGGGCCAGGTCCCCAGTGGGGGGTACACAAGAGGCAACCACACATTGACATTTCTCTCCCTTCTTTCTCACTATCTTCCCCTCTCTCTAAAAATAAATAAAATAAAATCTTAAAAAGAAAAGACTAGATATATACTATAAGAGAGTAAATACGGTCAATTATACTCTTTGAGAAATAAGACAAAAAAAATCTTTCTATTTTAATTCTTCTAACTGAAATTTATTGTTCTGATTATCTTAAACACATACTCAACAGTTCTATTTGGCACTGTACTGGCAGTCCTAGCCATTTTAATAAGGCAAGAAAACATATTTGGACTGGAAATGAAGAAGTAAAACTGTCTCTATTAAGAGATAACATGATCATTTACATACACAATCCTAAGGAACATATACAGCAACTACTAAAACTAATGAGGATACTCAGCAAGGATATCAAGTTAGGAGAAAGTAAAAAAAAAAGGGGGGGGGATTTTTTTTATATACTAGTAGCAAACAATGAAATAGAAATTAATAAAGTAGAGTCACAAGCACAGAATATTCAGATATAAATTTAACAAAAGATGCATAAGACCTCTAGAATAAATGCTACAAAACACTGCTCAGAGCCCTGGCCAGGTGGCTCAGTTGGTTGGAGCATCATCCCGTATACCAAAAGGCTGCAGGTTCAATTTCTAGTCAGGTCACACACCTAGGCTGTGGGTTTGATGCCCAGTCAGAATGCATATGAGAGGCAGTCAGGCAATGTTTCTCTTTCTCTCTCTCCCTCACCTCTCTCTCTAAAATCAGTAAACGTATCCTTGGTGATGATTAAAACAAAAAACAATGCTCAGAGAAAAGACCTAAATAAAGGAAAAGGTATACCATATTCATGAACTGGAAGAGTTAATATTGTTAAAATGTCAGTTCTCCGCAAACTGATTTATAGATTCAAAACAACCCCAATCAATATCCTAACAAGCTTTGTTTTATAAAAATTATAAGCTGGTTTGAAATTTTATATGGAAATGCAATGAACTAGAATATTAAAAAGGACAAAGTTGGAAGACAACACTACTTGCAATTTGAGTTACTAGAAAACTATAATAATAAGTACAGTATGGTACTAACAGAGTACTGACAAACAGATCAATGGAATATGATAAGGAGCCCAGAAATATACTTATAATTTTATGGTTATCTGCTTTTCAGACAAAGATTCCCAAGCATACCACTTTGTCTTTTCAATTAATTATACTGGAATGACTACATATTAGTATGGGAAAAAACTGAACTTATCACACACAATACACAAATATTAACTCAAGTTGGATCACAGACCAAAATATAAAAACTAAAACCATAAAACATTTAGAATAAAACAGAAGGAAATATCTTTAAGACATGAAAGTAGTCAAAAGTTTCTTAAATAGTATAGGACACAGAAAGCAATAACTGTGAAAGAAAAAAATTAATAAATTAGATGTCATAAACATTTTAAACTTTTATTCATCAAAAGACACTAAGAAATAGGCAAGCCACAGAGAATGGAAGAAAACATGACCATATTTAGACTCCTACCTTGAACTCGTCTGAGATTTCAGACACAAAAGAAGATATCTGCTTCATGAGTCTGTCCACGCTGCTCTCGCTGCCTGTTTTGAGGAGGGTGGTGATGGCCAGGGTGGCAATGCTTCTGTTTGAGTCTGTGATCAAGTTTTCTAAGTCCAGGTTGCAGGCAGTAACAGCAGAGGGGTGCTTCATTGCCACCTTGTGGAAGGGCAAGAAAAATATTAAGCCATTGCTACTGATAAAGACAAGAATTATTTTTTTTAAATGAAAGAAGAGGAAAATAGAAATTGTATTTTAAGGTAAGTGGCTTTTAAAAATCTAAACAGAACAACATAAGTTAAAAGTAATTGTTTCAAGAATGTTTCTAATTAAAAGGGTATGACAGCCCTGGCCGGTGTGGCTCAATTGGCTGGAGTGTCAGTCATCCTGTAGACCACACGGTCCCTGGTATGATTCCCAGTCAGGGCACATTCCCAGGCTGTGGGTTGATCCCTGGTCGGGATGCGTACGAGAAGACAACCAATTGACGTTTCTCTCTCCCCCTCCCTCCCTCTCTAAAAAGCAATGGAAAAATGTCCTTGGGTACGAATAAAAAAAAGATCAAAAAAAAGGAGGTGTGACATATCATTTGATAAATGATTAACAGCCATAGTCATGGTACAGCATAGCACTTTCTCTTCCCAGGTTTCTATAACCTTCTAACAACATCACAGCCCGTTTTTCCTTACAGTACATATGTACAAGAGTTTCTATTCTACTTGATGTTAGTTCTCTGGAAATAGGACCTTGCACGGTAAATAGTGCTCAAAAACTTAATATCTTATCACTTAGAAAACGTCTATATTTTGTCTTTAAATCCTCACCCAAGGATACGTTCATTGATTTTAAAGGTAGAGGATGGGATGGAGAAAGAGAAACATCGATGAAAGAGAGAAACATTGACTGGTTGCCTCCCATACATGTCCCAACTAGGGACTGAACCCATAATCTAGGTCTGTGCCCTGACCAGGAATCGAACCTGCAACCTTTTGGTGCAGAGGACGACACTCCAACCAACTGAGCCACCCGACCATGGCAACATTTCCCTATTTAACCCTTGCTCATGGTCACAAAAACATGTCTGCCATTCTCCTGCTTCTGTCGATGTCGTTTACCTCTGTCAATAGAAAAATTTGAAAACAGCATAGTACTGGCATCAAAATTCAGTTAACAAAAAATATGACTCAAACTAATGTAAAACTAACTGAGTCTTAATTTATTGCACTTAGTGAGGGATAGTCATGTGTATAGTGCAGAAATATTAATGTGTCTCATGGCGGGTACTGCTCCAGGCCCAGCGGGGTTGGTATATGAGAGAGAGCAGGATACAAGGTTTCTAATTTTCACAAATACAGAATTCTGAGACACATCTGGCTCCAAGATCATAGATAAAGGAATGTGGACCTGCATCAACTCTTTTAAATACAACTCACATTGTTCTATAAAGTCTATCCCATGGCCGCTCTAAACTCCTGTCTTCCAGCTGTTCAAACAATCTATAATCAATCACATACTGCCTTGTGACAAGTCTACTAAATTAAACTTTCACTTAAAATCCTTACAGTTACTTAATTTATTCTGTGTTTCTATACTGTATCCTCTAGATCCATGCTGTATGGTAGCTAATAGCCACATGTGACTACTAAGCATCTGAAACGTGGCTAGTCCAAATTGAGCTATGCTGTCAATATAAAATAAGTAATAGACTTAGTATGAAAAAATAAAAGGCAAAACATAGCTTTAAAAATGTTATATAGATTACATGTTATTAACACATTTTATACATATTAGGGTAAGTAAAATATATTATTAAAATTAATCTCAACTTTAAAAAATTTTTAACGTGTTTATTACAAAATTTTAAATTTCATATGTGACTCAGACGTTGTTTCTACCGGACAGTGCTACTACAGACCAGCACTGTCCAAGCACACTTCCTGCAACGCCAGAAACACTGTCCCACAGCTGCACTACCCCATGTGACAGTCACTAACCTCACACAGCTACTTAGCACTTGCCTTGTAGCTAGAGTGACTGAGGAACTAAATTTTTTATTTTATTTAATTTTAATGAATTCAAATGGAAACAGCTACTTATGGCTAAAGGTCATCATATTGGACAGTGTGGTTCATGACTAAAAGTACTTAAAAGTCAGAAATAAATTATATTCTTTAACTGAATGGTGGTAAAAATGGCCAAGCCTAAGGCCACGAATACAAGCGAGATGCTATCGAACTGAAGCCCATAAATCACATTTAGTGACCTTGCAGGGAAAGCCAAATGCTTCACAATGAGTTTCTCAATCAAACACTGATATAAATGTCAATGGCAAAGGGGCGCCTACCTTGTTCAAGGTCCTCACGGCTGCATATCTCAAAGCTGGCTTAGGAGAGCTACAGAACAACTGAAGAACTAGAAAAGAAAGAAGACCGCTGTGCTATAGCTCATTTCATCATGTAACATGGATGTGAAAGCACACTGTGTGAAAATCATATTCAAAATATGCCTAAGGAAATTAAGTCACAGCAGCAAAAATTCACATGAAAAATGTAACGTGAAAAATAGAAAAAGCACTTTTTGTTGGGCTATAAAAATTTTAAATATAGAAAACAATTCATTCTTTTCCTAAAAGAATTAATATATCATTCATATCTGAATGGTAGGAATACTTATAGTTATAAGAACAAATAGGTTTTTTAAACATTAAGGAGAACTGAATGCATTAAAGTTACTTTAAAAAAAAAGATATTTATTTTTAGAGAGAGGGGAAGAGAGGGAGAGAGGGAGAGAAGCATCAACTAGTTGCCTCTCGCATGCTGCCGTCTGGGGACCTGGCCTACAACCCAGGAATGTGCCCTGACCAGGAACTGAACCAGTGATCTTTCAGTTCTCAGGCCAGTG
The DNA here is from genome assembly GCA_007922815.1 of Macrotus californicus. Classification (NCBI taxonomy): domain Eukaryota; kingdom Metazoa; phylum Chordata; class Mammalia; order Chiroptera; family Phyllostomidae; genus Macrotus; species Macrotus californicus. The sequence continues at coordinate 2,569 of VMDR010012570.1, read as the reverse complement.
CTCAATCCACTAAGCCACACCCAGCAGGTTATTTTTTAAATGTTTTATCTGGGGAAATGGTAACTTCAGAAAAAGTAAGTAATAATATCTACATATCAGAATGCAAAGGCTGTATATACAGAGCTAAGATCAAAAAGTCATTCCTAATACTTATCCTGCAGACCTGTGAGCGTCAAACAAACAAGAATATCAACAAAAACCAACTATCAAGCACACAACCCACCTGAAACGGCGGGTGCCAGCTCTCTTGCAGTGCAGTTAGGAAGATGAATGATAGCCGAAGCAGCTTCATAAATAACCATTTCGTGCTTATTTCGCAAGCAGCTCTCAATGAAATCAAAGAGTGGACTTTCGTGGCTGACAATAAATATACACAGGCTATCATTAGATATCAAAGGGAAAAAAACAACGCAATATGCATTGTGGTTAGAAGCAGACAGACTGAGAAACACTTTTGGAATTACAGATGAAGGACCTCTGAAAATCCACTCCTTCATAAAAAACAATGAGAATACCAGCATGAATTTTTGAAATCAACCTTTTCAGCACTCTAGAAACTGATCAAAGGCTTGTAACAATCCTGGGAACATTTATTCAAGAAAAACAGCTGAATCTTTATAAGAACAATAAGCTTTCTGGGGTTTTAACTTGCTCTACTTCCATCCCCTCTTCCGAGTTTCAGGGTAGCCTTGGAAACCAGCAGCCTCAGAACCACAGTAGCTATGAAAGCAAGAAGCCCAACAGCCATTGAAGGAGGCGAATGTGTTTGGAGTTCCTTCATAAGCCCTGTCCCCAGAGAACTGTCACTATCTGACCTGATGGAGCTCCCTACAAGAGTCCCATTCATGAGCTCATCTTTATTTCATCTGACTCGTCGCTCATTTAATGAGCAAGGCCTTATATCCCTAGGAAGTCTGTCCCCCCAAATCAATAGCAATTGTTTAGCATTGCACTTGCCAGAGGCAAGGATTCCAGTTGGACTTTAACAGTTTCTGACATATTCCTGGGGCTCTATCAGGCTGTGCAGCTGTGGAGGGCTGAGCAAATACCCAGGAAAAACCTGAGAGCCCTAATTGCTCACCTATGCTTGACTTTGAGGTTCTGAGCAAGCAGGAAGTGAAGCCTAAGGCAGAGTTGTAAGCTGCAAAGGCATGGAAGGCATGCCCCAACACACCAAATGGCCATCGGAAAAAAGGTGGGAGACATGTCAATTTGAAGCATTCAGAAAATCTGTCACATCATGATCTGATGGCTCAGCTAGCCAAGCAAAGACTTCAACGACTGCACATGACCAAGAGTAAGGGCTGCTGAATTAGCCCGGGAGAATCACTAAACAGTAACATTAACAAACTCTGTGGACAGGGCAGGGGGAAATCCATGACCAGAATTACCACATCATGTTATTTAAAATACCCAGTTTTTGACAAAAATTTATGATACACACAAAGAAACAGTAAAGTATAGCCCATGTAGGGGGGTGTGGGTGGGGAAGGCAGTCAATAGATGTTACTCCTGAGGAAGCACAGGTGTTGGATTTACTAGGCAAAGACTTAGGTCAACTAATATAAATATGTTCAAAGAAGTAAAGGAAACTATGTCTAAAGAATTAAAGACATGACAATCATGCCTCAATACAGAGATAGAAATGAGACTTTTTTTAGAGAAACCAAATAGAAATTCTGGATTTGGAAAGCACAATAAGTGGAATGAGAATTTAGGCGTGCAGTTCAACAGCTGGTTTGCGCTGGCAATAGAAAGAGCCTGCCAACCTGCACTCAGGTGACCTGAGATAATGCAGCTGGGGAAAATGAGGGAAAAGAGAACGAAGCTTTAGAGACATGTAGAATATGACCGTGTGTAGCGACATCTGCCCGATAGGAATCTCAGAAGGAAAGGAGAGAGACAGAAGGCAAACGGAGTCTCTGAAGAAATAATGGCTAACAACTTCCTAAATTTGATGAAAAACATTATTCTATGCACTTAAGCAGCTCAACGAACCCCAAGCAGCATAAACACACAAGGATCTACACAGTGACTCACGGCAAACTGCTGGAAGCTAAGACAAAGAGCTTTGACCGCAGAAAGATAAAAACTACTGATCACATTATACAGAGGAGCATCAATACAATAAAAGGCTGACTTTTCACCTAAAACAATGGGAGAGGGCAGGAGAATGCCACATTCAAAGTGCTGAAATAACAAGACAGAATTCTATATCCAGCAAAATTATCCTCCAAAAATGAGGGCTGAAAAAGGACATTCCCAGAAATCAATGACTGAGGGAATACATTGTCAACAGATCCGATTTACTACACATACAAAGGAAGTTTTTTACACTGAAATATTGACTCTGAATAGTTACATGAATAATCCAGGAGAAATAAAGAACACTAGAACTGGTATGTAAAGTGATATAAATATGTAAAGTGTTATAAAATATAGGTACATTAGTTTCATTTCTCTTAACTGCTTTAAAAGGACATAAAATTGTATAAAGCATTAATTATAACACCATTTTTTGGATTTATAAGCACACATATAATATACATGACAAAAATAGCAAGCAGGA
>VMDR010012569.1:0-26369 GCA_007922815.1 Macrotus californicus | reverse complement strand
TACAAATTGTGGCTAATTCCCTAACTAAAATGCCAGATTCTTGCCATTCTGCTAGGAAAGATAGCTTATAATATGTAATTCGAATCATAGGTCAAATGGGAGATGTGATTATACTGTAAAATTTTCTTTAAAAAATATTGGTAGCTGCTATTGAGAACTGAATGATTACTGTTTCCATTTGGAGACTTAATTCAGAATATACCTAGAAAAACAACTCATATCTTCACTCCAAACAGTTTGAATAGAACATTTATGCACATTCTGTTAATAACATCTTATTCATTTTATTGCTAATCTTTAGGAAGAATTGAAAATGAATCAAATATATGATGATACTCTATAACAGGGGCCATAAAACTTTTTCTTTAAAGGATTAGATAGTAAATATTTTAGGTTCAGGGAATGAAGTCTCTTCTGTAACTATGCAAGCAACTTTATACCAGCAGTGGCAAAACAACTGTAGGTAGCATCTAAAACCTGAGCATTGTTGTATTTTATAAAACTATTTACAAAAATTGGTGGCCTATGGCCAAAAGTTTGCCACCTCCTGCTCCTTACCAAGCATCTAATGACCTGTGATGAAATACTAGTCATTATTATCATCCTTAAGACAACTTATGTTTCTTAATTCCTTTCAAAATCTAAAGTCTTAGCAGCTTTCTCCAGGGACCTTCAGCTAGAGAAGTAAGCCTTACTGCTCCAAGGCATCCAGTGGAAGGATTGGGCAACTTCTCTCCTGTGCTTCTTTGGAATAACTTTGTATGATCCTTAGAAAAACTACAAGAGTACTCAAATCATTTTCTGTAGGGCTCAGTTTTCTCTTGGGAATGCAAGAAATGGTGTGCTATCAAAACTATCTGAAGTACCAAATATGCCGTTTTGGTCTGTAGTGACTCCTGGGGTAACAGCCCTGAGACAATCATGTAAACCAAACTCTTTTACTTGAAGACAGGTGAAATTAATAGCAACGTGTCTCTCACTTCTGGTTCACAGAGCTGCCCAGCTCACTAGATTTGAGATATATTAAATATAAAAAGTGTAACTCCAAAGTGTAGCCTATGGGATGCAGGGTTTATTAGGGGAATGAGGGCATTTTCAAAAGTAATCATATTTTAATAAAATGTTTTAAACTTGATTTGCTGGTAATCATGACTATCATGAGCAGGCATTTGAAGGACAGTGTGAATATGATGGGCAGTGCAGGGGCTGGGGGTTGTTTAGAGGCATGCCTTGAGAATTTATAGGCAGACCCTACCTAGCTCCCTAGTAAAAGCAGAAGAGAACCCAGTAAAATCACATGGCTCCATTCATATTCCCAGAGCACTCTAAGGTAATCCAAGTCCTTACCTACATTAATTTAAAACAATAATCCTACTTTTAGAGATTATAGCTCCCAATCATTAACATTGCCTCTACACAAATAAAACTGAAAGACCCCAGGACTTTGAAGTTGGAAACAACTTAGTCCCCAGCATCTTGGGGAGTAGAAATCTCTTTTTGAAGCCACTTTGAATGAAAGGTTCCTATGTTACTTTTCAGTTTTATCTAGGAGGTAGCAAAATGTGGTGTGAGGCTTTGCAAGGTGAAGGCAGTCAATCACACTGAGCTGGGAGCAAAAGATGTGTCTGCCTGCCTTAGCTCTATCATGGAGCATCTAAGCACACTCATGCAATTCATTGAGTCACTGAGTTTTGGTTTCCTCATCTCCAAAAGCTATGTAAAATATTGTTCTGTCACAGAAGGGAAGCATAAATGCTACCCCACACTTGAAAACTTCTCGTTACCATTATCTCCCCGAGGTAAAGCATTGCTCAGTTTATCAATGAACCTACAGAGTCCTAACACTGCAAAGTAGCCTAGTATAATACCTCCACACTAGAAATAAAGGCAGTGAAGTCCAGGAAAAATGTTAAGTCATACAGTTAACAGAAAATGATAGAGCCAAGACTTGAATCATGGACTTTTTTCCCTTTTCCAATTTTATTACATAGTCTCCTAACACTCAAAGACAATGAATGTGTTCATTGTCCCTAAATACCAAGGATAAAATGCTTATTATTTTAAAATACTAAAACAAAATTAGATTAGTTATATAGAATTCATTTATTGGCACTACTTCTAGTTTTTTTTTACAATAAAGGAGATCTGGCCTTCTGATTCCTAACTAGGGAATTTGTGCTATTATGTAGTGCCCTAGCTATCAAGGTCATTCTTTGTTACATATTCAATATTTAACAAATACAAAGGGGCAAAAAATTATTATGAAACAATATTATGAATTTATGAGGCATAATAGTTTTGTAGTTTTGTTTGTTTCTAAGCATAAAGGGAATTTGTTTAAAATAGAACCCATTTTATTAAAAAGGAAAGGGCCAACATGCTTTGCCTGAAATGTTTCATTATGCAGTACAGCATGTTTATTCAGGTGAAAGTATACAGAATATTGCATATCTCTAAATACATTGATCTAAATGCAAATGCAGTTAAGTGCAAAATCCAACCTTGGTGTCATTTGGTTTTACATTCTGCCATCAAAATTTAGAGGTATTCTTTTTTCATTTCTTAACATAGAAATCTAGACATCAATGGCAATTCTAGGAGAAGCTTATAAAAGTAGAGGTAGAACATTTGAAAATCATATGCCCAAACTATTCAGAAAGCTTTTGGTACAAGTATGGAACATAAGTTAATGTTTAATTGTGGCACAGTCATCAGACAAAAAAGAGACTTGATAGCTTCCAGAGATCATAACTACAGAGAATTTAAAGGTAAAAGAAAGGCAAGTGTCCTCAGGTCTTCATCTCACCCAGTTGTAGAACTGACCAAGATGTTTTCTGCCAAATTCATTTAAGTCGAATTGTTGGGGGTAAACGGTAGGCATGCATTTAAAAGGTAACAGATTTCCTCCCTCTGCTAATCCCACCTACTTAAAATTATATATTCTCCATTTCACTGCTCTATTGCCACAAAACGATGTCATAATAAATTGAAAATAAACACATCAGATTTGCAATCTGGGCAGGGGAAGTAAATACAAGTATCTCATTTTATAAATATGAATATTGAAACCCTATGAAGCTAAATGACTTGACTATGACCCTACTGGTAGACTAAGTCCAAGATCAGACCTCAGGCATTTGGTGTCCCAAACCACTGGTCACTGGAATATGCTGTGTGCATATATGCCACGCTATAAAGGAGTCACTGGCTCCTTTATCTACACTTCCTTTGATGTTGCATTAGCAATTTTATGCCAGTGGAGGCATATGCTTCTTTCATGGCAATGCAACATAATCTTATTAGGCAGAATGAAGTAATACTGGAAAGAAACAGGGCCTTTTTGGCCAGCTGGCTGAGCGTAACTGCCATCTCTCCACTGTCTATAGCAAATAATTTCACTTACTGGATATTTCTGGCTAAGTCATTCAGGTAATGAGCTAAGTGTCCTTTGAAGTAATTTTACAAAGTGAATGACATTTTCCAGTTGGAAAAATATGGTATCAAGAAGTATTTCCTATTCTCTAGGAGAGTAGGTTTTAAACGTTCTCATCACACACACACACACACAAGAGGTAACACCATGAGATGATGGATGTGTTAACTTGATTGTAGTAATCACTTCACAATATGTATGTATGGATATTAAATCATTATATTGTGCACCCTAAATAGATATAATATCCATTTGTCAATTATACCTCAGTAAAGATGGGGAGAAAGTTTTAAAAAGGTATTTCTTTTAGAACAATAAACTGTATATGTTAGGTATATGCGTACAATCTAAATACATTACATTTTTATTTTTGAAGAATAGTATCATGTATTAGGTTGAATGCCTGGTAAAATGTTTGAATATCAGCAATTTCATAATTTTTAACATAATACTATAACATGGTGGTTCAGATCATGGGATGTGGTCACAGACGGCTTGAGGTCAAATTCTGGTTTCTACCACTTAGAGTTGCTGCATGATTAGGGCTATTAAAAGATAATCTTTATAAAAGTGTAATGTTAGTGATAGTCATGTAATAAGTGTTGAAGAAATGCTAGTTGCTGCGACAGCTGTTAATGATGATTGTTTATGATGATGATGACTGTCTTAGTCAGTGTGGGCTGCTGTGTGCACTGAGTGGCTTAAACAATAGACATTTATTCCCTACAGTTCTGAAGGCTGGGAAGTCCAAGGTCAAGGTCATGGAAGATTCAGTGTGTGGTTCATAGATGTGTTCTGCTTTTTGGTTCACAGATGTGTATCTTTTTACTACATCCTCACATGAAGTAAAGAAAGCTAGAGAGCTCCCTGTGGTCTCATTCATAAAGGTGCTAATGACTCCGAAAGGCCCCCACCTCCTAATACATCACACTCAGGGTTAGAATTTGAACATATAAATTTTGCGGGGAACACAAGCATTCAGTCCATGACAGTGATAATGATGATGTAAAGATGTCAATAATGTCTGTTCAGTCCAACTAACATGTCCTGGTGGAGTCAGTGGGTTTGGAGAGTTGATGTGTTTACAATGCCCTCTGTACCATGGTTACAGAAAAAGGAGAAACAAATATGGAATTAACTTGGGTTATGATGTGAATGAAAATTAGAGGCTCCTGAAATGATGATTAGTAGGCTAGGTTTATTGACATACTGGGTCGAGAAAATAATTATGTTTTATTCATGGTCGAATCACTCATTATGGATTGAAACCAATGTCTAACTTGCTAGGTAAATAATTTTTATAAAAGTCATTAGGTCAGAAAGGATCTGCCATTAATTTCTTTATTAAAAGGTCAATATTACTCATAAAGTTAAGGACAAATTTGGCAATATTATAATCAAGACAACAGATTTTTTTCTTTTCCTATCTCCCTTTAGGAACAAAGTCAAACAACAATAACGACACAAATCCAAGCCACTAGGACATACATCGAGCACCCATGACAGTGTGCTAAATGTTCCAGACATCGTGTGAAGCGTTCATGTGCTATCCCATTTAATCTTCATGAGTTTATGAGAGAAGTTCTGTCATTATCTCGATTTCACACAATAGAAAGTTGGGGTTCAGTTGAATAAAACCATGCCCTCCATTGTCTTAAAGCTGATAACGAGTTCATTACACGGAGACATTGGTACCTGTTTAACATTGAGGAATTTAGCCAAAATGTGCATGAAAATTTATGAGGTCTCCTTAGGAACCTGGCAATTCACTGATGCCATTCGGTAACTATCTTTTTTTTCTTTAAAAAAAATGAGCTAGTAGATATAAAATTATTATGTCTTTTACTAGTAATCTTTTACAACCCCTTCTGAATTTGGTCCTCCATGGTTTGCTAGGTCATGCCCCATTACAAGTCCATGGAAAGAATCTTTGTCATGGACTGGAGCACATAAGGCCCAAATCTGATTGATGGCTACAACAGATGTTCCCTTACCCTATCATTTGGGAATTTCCATGAAAAATGCTCCAAATTCATTTTGAGTTGGAAATGTTCACTATTATAGGCATACCTTGTTTTTCTGCTCTTTCCTTTATTGAACTTTCTACAAATCAAAGGGAAGGTCCTCCACCAGCAAAAAAAGAAAATGACTACCCTCTTTGTTGCTATAGTAGCTCTATTGCAGTGATCTGGAAATGAACCCAGAATATCTTCAAGGTGTGCTTATGTATTTTAGTTCACTGAAACATATGTTTACTAAAGACATACTAATGTGTTTGTTATTGCTATGTGATCTGGTAATTCAAAGATAAGTAAGAATAGATCTCAGCTTACGAAGAGATCTGTAAATAAGCAGGATGGTACAAAGATGATTTCCAGATACTGTTTTAAACAGGGGTGGGCAAAGTGGGTTTGTAGTTGTTCATGTGAAAAGTAATACAATAATTAATAAATAATAATATAAGAATAAAGTGATTCATGTTCTCACACTGGTAAGCTCACTTTTGTTCACCCTTGTATACTCTGCTTGAGTTGTATAAGGGAAGGGAAAGGAGAAGACTGGTGAAAGTGTCCTGGAAGAGAGGCTCCATGAGCTGAGTCCTGATGTATATCAGGTAGATGCACAGAAGCATGGTGTTCAGCCTCAACTATTAACAAAAATAGGAAAATTGAGCAGCTGACAATATCAAGTGTATTCAAGGGCCAGGACCTGTCATACATTGCTGGTAACAGTAGACATTTGTGCATCCATATTGAAGAGCAATTTGGTAATATTCAATAAGATTGCTAATGCAAACATGTGATAATAATATTTTCTAGGTATATGAGGTCTGCCCAGAAAAAGTCCAGCCATTGTTAATATTACAAGAACAGTTTGTGCAATACCAATGTAGCCTACTGGCCAAGGAGAGTGGACTGGAACGATCATGTGTGAACAATGACAACTTCACTGTACAAATCAGTGGGGGTGATAGATGCCACTGAGTGAGCCTGTGTACTGTGTGGCTGTCACATTCAAAAAGACTGAGCGAATAGAGCAATGAATCTGCATCAAATTCTGTGTTAAGCTTAAACATTCCTCTGTGGGAACTATTTGGATGATTCAGAGGGCTTTTGGGGACAATGCAATGAGTTCAGCACAAATAAAAGTGTGGCATAAACGCTTCAAAGATGGTTGAGAATCTGTTGAAAGTGATCCACATTCTGGAAGGCCTGCAACAAGCAGTACTCCAGAGAAAGCTGAACACGTACATGGGCTGCAATCAACAAAGACTGGTGTCTGACAGGGCAAGACCTAGAAGCTGATATGAGGATTCCAAAAACTACTCTGTCCGAGATCTTGATGCAGGATCTTGGCATGAAACATGTCATGGAAATTTTTTTCCCACAGCTTCTGCTACCAGAGCAGAAGGAACATCATGCTGCAGTTGGGAGAACTGTGTGAGGTCCCGAGGTGCCTACTTTGAAGGGGACTGACACATCATTGTCCCATGTACAATATTTCTTGTATTTTGTATCTTCTTCAATAAATGTCTCTATTTTTCATATTACATGGATGGATACTTTCTGGACAGGTGCCCATATATCTAGATGAACTAACACTTGACTGTCCAAGAAAATATGTATGAAGATATTCATTATAGCATTGTTTACAATAACCTCAAATTTGAAACACTGGTGTTCATTTATAGGTAGAGAGATAAATAAAATGTGATATATTCATACTGTGAAACACAGCACTCAATTTCAAGGCGATGAAGCAGACAGATCTCAATATATGTCAATAAGGAAAAATATAAAACCATGATGTTGACTGACACACTTGCAGGATGATAAATACAGTGTACTACACTCTATGTAAAATTAAACCACAGAGCAATGTGGTATGATGGTGGATACATGTGTGTATGAATGTGCACATGTATGAATGCATCCATACCAACTTGGAAGAACAGACAGCAGCTTCATAGCAGTAGTTGCCTCTCAGGTAGAGGAAGGGCAATAGAATGAAAACTGGAGTTCCAAGGGGACTTCAGTGTTATTTGTGGTGTTTATTTCCTTTATTTAAAAAGCAGAGAAGAAGAATATGAAAAAAGCTAAAAATTGTCATGTTTTAAAACTCCAAATTGTGTTTATAAACATATCTCAGAATGAAATAAAACAAAATGAAGTGAACTTCACAGAAGGAGAGAGTGAGCCAAGAAGAAGATGGATGAAATACTGAAGAGTTGAACTTAGGAGAGGGAAGGTATCCAGGCAGTGCGAACAGTCTGGGAAAGCACACGGAGGTGTGAAGTAGGCTGTTATGTTTAGGGGACACATGACTCACTATGGCAGTATGACGTGTGAAGTCGGTGGGAAGTGGCAGGGGAAAAAATTTGATAGGTAAACAGAGAGACTGTGGAAGGCCTTATAGGCCAAGTTAAGGCACTTGGTTTTTATCGGTGGGTGTTGGGAAGACTTTGGGGTTTTTAAGGAGCAAAATGATTATTAGACACGTATTTCTGGCAGATCACACAGATGGCTGCTTATAGATGGTTTTGAGGGTGTAAGAGTTGTATTAGGGTTCTCCAGAGAAACAGAGCCAATAGAATTTGTATACATGTAGAGAAGATTTATTTTAGGGAACTGACTTACAAAAGTATGGGGGCTGACAAGTCCAAATGTGCTGGGTGCCTACTGAGGCTGGAAACCCAGAGAAGAGGACCTCTAATGCTGTAGTTCAAGTCCAAAGGCCATCAGTCAGAGAAGAGCTAAGAGAGCAGTTCAAATTTGAGACCATCTATTGGCAGAAACTTTCTTGCTCAGGGGAGGGTCTATTCAGACTTTCAACTGATTAGATAAGGCCTATCCACATAATAGGGGCAGTATTCTTCACTCAAAGTCTGTTGGTGTAAATGTCAGCCTCACACAGAACGCCCTCACAGAGACATCCAGAATATGTTTTGATCAAATATCCAGGCACTGTGGCCTAGCCAGATTAAAAAGTAAAGTTAATTATCACAAGACTGCAGGGAGGAAACTAATCAGAAAGAATAATTGCAATAATCCATGCTCCTAATTCAGAGCCTCACAACATAGTAGCTCCCTGGCCAGTGTGGCTCAGTTGGCTGGAGCTCCGTCCCATAACCCGAGGGTTGTGAGTATAATTCCTGGTCATGGCACATGCCTAGGTTGCATGTTCAATCCCTGGTCCTCATGGTCCAGGTAGGTAAGGGAGGCAATCAATCAGTGTTTCTCACATCGATGTTTCTCCTTCCCCCTCCCTCTCTCCCTCCCTCTCTCTCTAAAGCAATGAAAAAATATCCCTGGGTGAAGATTTAAAAAAGGGTTAAAAAGAAAACATAGTAAAAGTTGAGTACATGTATTAATTTAAGTTGACTTAATAGGTATTTTATTTTACTTTTTAAATTGTTATTCAAGTATATTTGTCTCCATTTTCCTGTCACCACTTTCCCCTGCTCCATCCACCACCACCTCCCACACTCACTCCTTCCCCCCTTCGGCTTTGTCCATGGGTCCTTTACACATGTTCCTTGATGACCCTTCCCATTCTTTCCCCCATTACTGTCCTCCCTGCTCCCCTCTAGTTACTAGGTGTTTTAAAAATCTGATGCCATACTGGGTGCTGCAGGCTTTAGAAAAAAATCTGACAAATTTGTTTAAAAAATCTGACACACACAAATACATATGTATGCACACATGTGCATACATGCACATGTGTGTGCCATAAAAGTTAATGTGGCAGACTACACATTCTCAGTCAATGTGTGCTCCCATCAGTGTTACTTGGAGGACATTCTGGAAGTTGTTTATTCTGCTGGGTTTCTCCCTGTGCCATTTGTTTTGTGATCTGGTGAACAGTTTTGATTTGTAATGTCTGATAAAATGTACCAGTGCTGGACGCCAACCCCCCACAAAGAAAGACTAAATGTTGAGAGTACTTAATGGAAATTCGTTGTTCTCTAGTTCTATAGACTTCAACAGTCAGAACAATCTGCCGAGAAGATGGACCGACCATCTGTCAACTCCATCTTATGTTGACCAAAGAGAACTAACTGTTCAGGGAGTAATGCCCATGTGAGAGAAGAAGAAAATGTGTTAATAAATTATGGGTGATCAGAATCATCATGTGTCTCAACATAAGAAATACAAAGATAAATTTAAGCTCCATCTTTGAATGATGCTAAAGAGCTGCAAAAATACTTTGAGACAGTTGTGCTGGACCTAGGAATTTAGATTCCACAATAACCTGCATGGCCCAAATGTCAATGTGAAGTAAGTGCTGACTACCTGCCAACCACGTGCTGACTACCTGCCAACCACATGCTGACTACCTGCCAACCATGTGCTGACTACCTACCACGTGCTGACTACCTACCATGTGCTGACTACCAACCATGTGCTGACTACCAACCAACCATGTGCTGACTACCAACCACGTGCTGACTACCTGACAACCATGTGCTGACTACCTACCAATCACGTGCTGACTACCAATCATGTGCTGACTACCTACCAGGTACCACCTCCTCAAGGGAATTGCTGGCATGGTCATTCTCAGAATTAATCCCCCAGTTCTTTCTCAATATGAATTACATGTCTTTCATGAGAAATTTATGCCAATGAACATTTTCACCTCTTAAGAAGAAAGAGGCTTAAAGCATCCAAGGACTATTTTACTTTCATACTGGTCTCAAGATCTTAAGTCAAATAAAGTTTAAGCTTTTAAAACATTCAAGGGCACTCAATCTTTTTGACTCCCATTGCCAAGTCTCCATGTTTTGGGTAAAATGATACACTTCATTGAATTTCTGTCTTCATTATTAGTTATTTGACAATGCAAATCTATTTATTAATCATGTTTATTATATCATCTATTTTTATATAAGCAGATTTATAGTAAGTATGTTGGAAATAAAAATAGTATCAGGATGATTTTTTTTTTACTACAATATCAACTTTTTGCATAGAGTTCTGTGTGTACTAGCTCCACCATTTACTGAGTTGGTGATTTGGAGTAGATCACTTACACTTTCACACCCTCAGCTTAACATTTGCTTTTGCTTCAGGAGGGATCTGTTATAGAGCAGTTGTAATGATTAAATGTTCATGGAAAGCTCTTCATAAACCTTAATGGGCTATACTACAAATACAGTTAGCTTTATGGATAGTAATCTGATTACAGAAAATAGAGGATCACATATTCTAATAAGTAAAGATGTTTTTTCTCAGTGTATCAATGTAAAAATTAAAATGCATTCAAAAGATCATCCTGTCATGGGCTTAAAAGCAGTCTATTCTTCTAGGGACTGTCAATGTTGGCATTTTTTATTCCCCCTCAGAATCAGAGTATAGTTGAGCTAAAAGAGACCTTGGAGAACATCCAATTCAGTGCCCGCGATACCCTCCCTCTCCCATTTTACCATAATGTAAAATTTAATGTGAACATAAAATACGACTTTCTGGATGGTTTAAATGGATTTCACTTTGAGCACTATATGTTAAAATATATTTGGATTCTACTAGGACAGAAATGAAGCCTGAAATTTTAGATTCAAGAATAAGAATCAAACTTCCTAAAGGATTTCTTTTTTTGTAAGTGAAGAATGAAAAGGATTAAAATAGAAAGTTGTTTGGTGTCTCTGACATGTTACTGTAATAATGTCTGGTAAAGTGTGTCCATGTAAAAGAGATATATGAGCACTATCAAATAACAGCAGAGAGGAATCCGGGTGAATGAAACTGTGGAGAATGTGGAAGCATCAATGAATTCCTAATTCCCTGTTATCCATGAGCTGATTGGTCATAGCTAAAATGCGTAATTCCATTGTTTTTCCAGTGACACCATGCCTGCTAATCTGAGTTGCTATTCCCCATAATTAGTCGAGGTATGTGAAGGAAATGAAAAATGCTTATAATATTAGCCTAAGAAAAACTAGAGGTAACTAGGGGTATAAGTATTTTATAGAAAAATAAGCATAAACTGAATAAACAGCTGTTATATTTCACATCTTCCTTTAATGTTCAATTTCCTAATATTTTCAAAGATTTCAATGCTCTATTATTTACAAAGACTATCCCAAAATGAAGCTATATGAAAAGATATTCACAAGACTCCTTAAACACATATCTGCTTTATTATGTTTAGAAAAAGAAATGTTGCAAATAAAAATTTAAATATTGAGAACACAATATAAAGGGGCAACAAGGGCTTGCACTCATGACTAGTTTTTAAGCAATATGTTTTATGATGGACTCAAAAAGTCACCCATCAACTAGGAGAAGCAAATTAGAATAAGGCATCATCTTATGCAATGTTATGGTCCATGATGTATAAAAAGAGCAGTGGTACCCTGTTTTGGTTCTAATTGATATGAAATTAAATTGGACTAGCCAAATCTCCTGGGGACAGAGCTCAGATGATAACTTTTATACAATATAATGCTGTGGGCCAGAGAAATATAAGGAGTGTTCCTCTAAGCAAGAGGAAAGAGAATCAAAGCTAGAGGAGCTGTGAAAGAAGAAGTTACATAATAACACATGACAGTGAGGTTAGCTTTGCAAAAAGAAAACTGCTTCCTCTGAAGGTGGGCAGAGGAGCAGAGCAAGAGGAACGACATGTGAGGTGTCTACAGTGGAATAAAAGGTAGGTGCCCAAAACATTTTCATTTGTAGCGGAAAAGATTCAATGGAACTTAAGTAAAAGAACTTTAATCTTATCTGTGAAAAGTGGGCCTTATGCTTAGGGAGACAAGATGAAGAAATCTTGGTGGTCCTGGAGTGTTGAGACACTTCGGAGCAGTGGCCGTCAGTCATGTAACAAGGATATGTGAGGACAGAATAACGAGGGTGCTGGTGAGTGCTGAGGACCCAGCTGACGTTAGAAAGCTTCGAGACAGTGTTTTTAGCGGGCAGAGAGGAAAGACATTCTGCACCACAGGTAGCTCAGGGTAGGCAAGCAGTCAACCATAGGATCCCAGTGTGGTCAATATTGAAATGATCTGTAATCAGACGGAAGCCAGAAAGGAATGAATGACTCCAGAGGAGGCCTCAGAGCTTATTAGAAGTTTGGCAAGGAATGGAAACTGGGATGGGAGGCAGGCTCAAGCTCTGGATACAGACAGGGAAGGGGGGCTCTAGCCACAGTAAGTTAAGTTAAATAGCAATACTGAAAAGGAAAAAATAAGCAGAAGAAAATAACCCATGTAGAAAGAAGAACACTCAATGAACATATCTGAAAACTTAGAAACTGGATGATAATAAAAACCCAATATATAAAATGTTGTTAGTTGCAGCTCAAACCATGCTTGGAAGAAAATTTATGTCCCTAAATGCCTTCATTACAAAAGAAAGAAAAAGATGAAATGTAATGAAGCCAGAGGTAGGAAAAATATCAGCAAGATAAACAAAAGTATATGATGTGATTTTGTACTTACAAAGATTAAATATTAATTAAAAAATACATTTAGCAAGGTTCTTGAATATAAGGTAAATACACAAAAATCATTTATAGTTTTAAAAAATAGAAAATAAAATTAAAAGATAACTAACCAATCTGGAGAAACCATCTACAAAAAAACTTCTATGAACAGAGAAAAACAAAATCAATAAAAATATGACAAGGCAACCCACAGAAGAAAAATATAGATATACAATAGAGGTATAAAATAGTATACTATACTGACCATTCTTAGTAAACTACAAAGTGTTATAGAGTTGATCCTCGAACAACAGTGGTTTGAATTGCACTGGTTGACTTACATGTAAATTTTTTCAGTAAATATACAGTTGGCTTCTATATCCTTGGGTTTTGCATCTGTAGATTCAACCAACTGGATGAAAAACAGTATTTTCCATCTGTAGTCGGGAAGAGCTTATGCGGAGGGCCAACTTAAGACATAGGTGGATTTTTTACTATAAGGCATGTATCAGCACCCTTATCCCCAGTGGTATTTAAAAGTCAACTGTACAAATGATGGATTTTAACACATTATATTACTTATGTCACCACAACTGTTCTTTGCTCATTTAATATGGATAAAACTGTAACTCATTCCTCTATATATCTCTTACAGTTTCTTTCACTGGCTTTTCTGCCTACCTCTTATTACATTCTTAATTAACCTTGTCTTTCTCACATTCCATACTTTTCCACAAGGCAATTACCCCTTTCCATGGTTTCTACTATGCCTGATGAAATTGGACTTGTCCTTCAATAATAATAGCTACCACTTTCAGTACTTACTATATGTCTTCTAAGTGCTTTACCTTTATTAACTCATATTAATGAGGAGCACAAGGCACTTAAGTAACAGGTTCAAGTGACACAGCTAGTAGAGTGATTGCAGAGTCTGTGTTCTTAGTTACAGTTCTATGTATAGAAAATACCTCTTATCTGAAAAACTTTCTCTATTTTCTAAAAGAAAAAATAATTTAATTCTTATCTTACATCATCAGAATACTCTGATTTATCCAGCCAAGTTGGAGACGTAGGTAGACATACTTTGCCACCTCGCACAACTGGAAGATGGACGACAAATTTAAAAACAAAAAATAGCCAGAACTGCCAGAAAATCAAAATGTATGAAAGTCTGACAACCAAGGAGTTAAAGAAGAAACATTCATTCAGACAGGTAGGAGGGGTGAAGATGGGCAGCTGGAGCAGAGAGGACACGTGGCAAGGCGGTGGCTGGAGGACTGGGACAGGCAGTGAGTGGTGGAGGCGGCGATCCCACATTTGCATGTGATAAACTGGGAAGAATAACTGGGGACCCAGCCAGACCATGCAACCCAGGGTTCCAGTGTGGGGAAATAAAGCCTCAAAACCTCAGATTGAAAAAACCTTCAGGGGTTGAGCAGCAGGAGAAACTCCCAGCCTCATAGGAGAGTTCCTTGCAGAGACCCACAGGGTCCTAAAACATACACAAAACCATCCACCCAGGAATCAGCACCAGAAGGGCCCAATTTGCTTGTGGGTAGCAGAACAAGAGACTACCGAGAGCTGATCAAACAGCATTGTTCCCTCTTGGACCCCTCCCTCACATACAGTGTCACAACATAGCCACGTGGGTTGCTCCACCCTGGTGAATATCTAAGGTCCTGTCCCTTACTATGTAACAGGAGCATCAAGACAAAAAAATATAGCCCAAATGAAAGAACAGATCAAAACTCCAGAAAAAAATACAACTAAGTGACGAAGAGATAGCCAACCTATCAGGTGCACAGTTCAAAACACTGGTAATCAGGATGCTCACAGAAATGGTTGAGTATGGTCACAAAATAGAGGAAGAAGTGAAGGCTATGAAAAGTGAAATATAGGAAAATGTACAGGGAACCAACAATGACGGGAAGGAAACTGGGGCTCAAATCAATGGTTTGAAAAAAATAAATGTTCAAATGGAACAGAATGAGGAAACAAGAATCCAAAGAAACAAGGAGAGGCTTAGGAATCTCCGGGACAACTTTAAACATTACAACACATGAACCATAGGGGTGCCAGAAGGACAAGAGGAACAGCAAGAAATTGAAACTTATTTGAAAGAATAATGAAGGAAAACTTCCCTAATCTGGCAAAGGAAATAGACTTCCAGGAAGTCCAGGAAGCTCAGAGAATCCCAAAGAAGTTGGACCCAGGGAAGCACACACCAAGGCACATCATAATTACATTACCCAAGATTAAAGAGAAGGACAGAATCTTAAAAGCAGTAGGAGAAAAGGAGAGAGTTACCTACAAAGGAGTTCTCATAAGACCATAGGCTGATTTCTCAAAAGAAACCTTACAGGCAAGAAGGGACTGGAAAGAAGTATTTGAAGTCATGAAAGGCAAGGACCTACATCCAAGATGACTCTATCCAGCAAAGCTATCGTTTAGAATGGAAGGGCAGATAAAGTGCTTCCCAGATAAGGTCAAGTTAAAGGAGTGCATCATCACCAAGCTTTTATTATAGGAAATGTTAAAGAGACTTATCTACGAAAAAGAAGATGATAAAAAATATGAATAGTAAAATGACAACAAACTCACAACTATCAACAACTGAACCTAAAAAAAAAAATGAAAACAACAAACTAATCAAATAACTAGAACAGAAACAGATTCACAAAAATAGAGATCAAATGGAGGCTTATCAGCAAGGAGGAGGAAGTAGGCAAAAAGGGGAAAAGTTACAAGGAATAAGATACATAAATGGTAGGTACAAAATAGACGAGGGAGGTTAAGAATACTATGGGAAATGGAGAATCCAAACAACTTTATATGTATGACCCATGCACATGAACTAAGGTGGGAGAAAAATGATGGGAGGGCAGGTACAGGGTGGAGGGGAATAAAGGGGAGAAAAAAATGAAACAATTGTAATAGCATAATCAATAAAATATTTTTTAAAAAGACTCCAAAATATATAAAGAACCCATGCAGCTCCACTTTAGGAAGATGAACAACCCAATTAAAAAATAGGCAAAGGACTTGACAGACACTTCTCCAAGGAGGACATACAGAGGGCCCAGAGACATATGAAAAGATGCTCAGCATCACTAGCCATCAGAGAGATGCAAATTAAAACCACCATGAGATACCACTTGACACCAGTCAGAATGGTCATCATAAACAAATCAACAGACAAGTGTTGGAGAGGATGTGGAGAAAAGGGAACCCTGGTGCACTGTTGGTGGGATTGTAGACTGGTGCAGCCACTGTGGAAAACAGTGTGGAATTTCTTCAGAAAACTAAAAATGGAACTGCCTTTTGACCTGGCAATTCCACTGCTGGGATTACCCTAAGAATCCTGAAATACCCATTCAAAAGAACCTATGCACCCCAGTGTTCATAGCACCACAATTTACAATAGCCAAGTGCTGGATGCGACCTAAGTGCCCATCAGTCAATGAGTGGATCAAAAAACTGTGGTACATTTACACAATGGAATTCTACGCAGCAGAGAGAAAGAAGGAGTTCCTACCCTTTGCAACAGCATGGATGGAACTAGAGAGCATTATGCTAAGTGAAATTAGCCAGGCAGTGAGGGACAAATCCCATATGATCTCACCTTTAACTGGAACATAATCAACAAAACAAACAAGCAAGCAAAATATAACCAGAGACATTGAAAGTAATAACAAACTGAGAGTAACCAGAAGGGTGGTGGGAGGGAATAATGGGGAGAAAAGGGGGAGGAGTTTTTAGGAACATCTATAAAGGACACGTGGACAAAACCAAAGGGGAATAGGATCAAGGGTGGGAAGTTGGAATGGCTGGGGGGGTGGGGAAGTAGTGGGGGGAAAATGGAGACAAGTGTATTTTAACGACAATAAAAGAAAAAAGTTAAAAAAAATTCTGATTTAAACGAGTAGAGTCACTGCTGAGTTTGAAACTCAAGTGTACCTCTTTCCACTTTACCACATGGAGAAAAAACAGGGGAGGTAGGAGAAATTGGACAGATCCAATGAAATCCTACAGTAATACCCTTTGTGCAGGACTCAAGAAACTGACAATATACCACACTTTGCAGCTAGCTGTGTGGGGGAAGGAAGTTTCTGGTTGGGCTATTTGGGTGTTAAGAACTGAGTCTCAGTCTATTCTCAGTCTAGTCTCAGTTAATTCCTAAGTAATGGGGATTTATGGTAAGTGAGCCATGGAAAATTCAAGCACTTGTGCTCAGAAATAGCAGGAATTTAGTAGAATCAGGTGGTGGTGCAGAAACAGAAATCAAAGGCAAGAAAGAACTTGGGGCAGTCAATGAATTTGGGAATTGCCCCTCTGGGACCTTGACCACCCATTGAGCATGCTTCAGCAGCTCATTACATTCCCCTCTTGCTGAGAGATACCTAGTTATTTCCTTTCACTCTTCATGTACTCTCTCTGCCCTAGAACTGCTCCTACTTGTGATGAATGCTTTTCAATGACTTTGGGTTCTCATGACTTCTTGTGGCTGCCACTCCACATTTACATCATAATGAGCCAGGTTTGGAAGAGAAGGAATAAGAAGACCAGGGTTGGAAAGGAAGATCATAAATCTTGTTTCAGACATGTTAAGTTTGAAATGCTAATAGGCCATCCAAGAAATGGCCAAATTAGTCAATTTGACCAACTGGGCCAATGTGAAGCTTTCTGCCATCTCCATCTGTGTATGGTTTGGGATAGAGATGTGACTCGGGAGTCACTGGCTCCTAGGTGACAAATACTCTAGACTAATCTAAACTCAGAATATTCTCCTTAGTTCTCTCATTTTGTGCTTATGTGGGGTTCTCATATATAGCTCATGAGGCAACATAGTAGACTGGTTAGAGTATGCATGGTTTTTGCAATCAGACAGAACCAAGTAAATCCCTGTTGAGCAACTTACTAGCTATATGAACCATGAAAGTCATTTAATGTTGAGCCTGTGTTTCCTCATCTCTAAAATGGACCAATTATTTGCAGATTAAAAAAATGAAACCAGAGGAGACTAAGGAGATACTACAACTAAATGCAATGTGGTATCCAGAACTAAAAAAGGGTATTGGTGGGAAAACTGTTGAAATTTTTAAAAATTAAAAGTTTAGTTAATTATAAAGTACCTACATTAATTTCTTAGTTTTGACAAATGTACCTGGTATATAAAATGTTAACGCTAGGGAAGGTTAGGTGAAGCGAATATAGGAACTCTCTGTACTGCCTTTGTATCTTTTCTTTAAATCTAAAATTATTCCAAAATTATTTTAAAATTTCATTTCAAAATATAATAAAAATTTTCTAGCTCTAGCTCCATTTGTTTAGAGGCTAGGAGCAGTGATGCCCCAGGGGCAATGAGCACACATGAGCCCAGATCTTGGTTTCTAGATACCATTGTCCAATAAAAGGAACCAAGATTCCTTAAAGAAATGGTTGATTCCACAGTTGGGACAAGGAAAATATAAGATAGGCCTGGGGCATCTTTTAGTCCCCAAAGTAAGAAAGAGCTCAAAAGACAAAATGATAAGGGCATATCAAAGAGACACAGGAGCAAACTTGAAGAGCTCCTGATGACCAAAACTAGAACAATTTGAGCAACAAAATACACAGTATTGGATTATAACCCAAAGCATAACATAAATATTCATGAATCCATATGAATATAAATGATTGAATAAATAAAGAACTTCCTTACAGAAGTCCAAATACTATATGTAGATATTTTTCCCTCCAACAGGTGGAGCCTAATACCTACCTTGAGTGTAGGCTGCACTTAGTCACTTACAAAGAACAGAGTATGAAAAGAGAAAAATAGTAAGTTAGCAGCTGAGAGACCTGGCAAACACTACCCTAACCAAGTGGTAAAGGTGAACACCAGCAATAAGTCTTAACGTGTGCTTCTGCTATGATGCAATGAGAAGGGTGCTTCACTTCTGTGATATTCTTTCCAAAGATCCATAGCCTAACTCTAATCATGAGAAAACCAAAATTTAGGATCATTCTACAAAATACTTGAATAGAATTCTCAAAACTGTCAAGGTCGTGAAAAACAAGGAAAGACTGAGAAACTGACACAGAAAAGAGAAGAATAGGAGACATAATGGCAAAATGTAATGTGGCATCCTGGATTGGATTCTGGAGAATAGGACATTGTGAGAAAAATGGTGAAACATGAATAAAGTCTGGAGTTTAATTAAGAGTAATATATCAATGTTAATCTTTCAGTTTTCAAAAATGTACCCTAATTATGAAAGGTGTTAACGTTAAAGGAGACTAATTGCATATGGAAATTCTGCATTATCTTTGCAACTTTGTACAAACCTATAGTTATTCCAAAATTTTAAAGTTTGTTAAAATAAATCATCAGAAGTTTAAAATTTCCATATTACTCCTTCTTTTAAAAAGGTGGCAAGTGCCCTGGCTGGTGTGGCTCTGGATTGACAGCAGGCCTACCAACTGAAAGATCGCTGATTTGATTCTCAGCCAGGGCACATGCTTGGTTGCAGGTCAGGTCCCCATTTGGGAGGGTGTGAGAGGCAATCAATTGACATTTCTCTCACACATCAATGTTTCTCTCTCTTTCTCCTTTCCTCTTCTCTCTCTAAAAATAAATAAATAAAATTTAAAAAAAGGTGGCAAGCTATAAACTCAATTTATTAGCCGTACATGGTTCTGATAACAACAATATACTCATTCAAATGGAAGAAGATAATAATGGTTGACAAAAATGTATTGAATATTCACTATATGCCAAGCTCTGTTCTAAGTATTTAATATAAATTAACTCATTCCATTCTTACAATCCTCTGAAGGAATGAATCTTATTATTACCATTTTATAGATAAGGAAATTGAGATACAAGCTTAAATAAATTGCCCAAGATTACTGAAATAAGATGTGGTAGAGAACAAAATCTGATACACATCTACTAGACTAAGACAGTCTGAAATAAAATTTAACATTACAATAAGCATATTATCACAAAACACACTTTTCTCAATGTAACAGACACCCCTAGTTGTCCACCAGTATGCATTCTTCCTTTCTAGAAACTTTAGTGCTTTAATGTATGTTCCTCCCAAAGCCAGTGCCGAGGTCAAGATAGTTTATGTGTGTACAAGAAGTTTATTTGGGAGATCATCCCACTGAGCAAGTATGAGAGTGGGAAAGTAAACAGGGATGGCAGGAAAGCTAATAAATGTTGTTTTTGTTTGTTTTTTTATTACTTTATTGTTGTTCAATTACAGTTTGAATTTTCCCTCCACCACTCTCCCCCCACCCCAGCCAATCCCATCCCCCTCCCCCGCTCCCACCCTCCCTCCTTGGTTATGTCCATGTGTCCTTTATAGTGTTTCCTGGAAACCCTTCCCCCCACTGGTGATTGTTAGATTGTTCTTAATTTCAATGTCTCTGGTTGTATTTTGTTTGCTGTTTTCTTTTGTTGATTATGTTCCAGTTAAAGGTGAGATCATGTGGTATTTCTCCCTCACCACCTGGCTTATTTCACTTAGCATAATGCTCTCCAGTTCCATCCATGTTGTTGCAAAGGGTAGGATCTCCTTCTTTCTCTCTGCTGCGTAGAATTCCATTGTGTAAATGTACCACAGTTTTTTTATCCACTCATTAACTGATGGGCACTTAGGTTGCCTCCAGCACCTGTCTATTGTAAATTGTGCTGCTATGAACATCGGGGTGCATAGGTTCTTTTGGATTGGTGTTTCAGGGCTCTTAGGGTATAATCCCAGCAGTGGAATTGCTGGGTCAAAAGGCAATTCCATTTTGAGTTTTCTGAGGAAATTCCATACTGTTTTCCACAGTGGCTGCACCAGTCTACAATCCCACCAACAGTGTACTAGGGTTCCCTTTTCTCCACATCCTCTCCAACACTTGTCTGTTGAATTGTTTATGATGGCCGTTCTGACAGGTGTCAGGTGGTATCTATGGTGGTTTTAATTTGCATCTCTCTGATGGCTAGTGATGCTGAGCATCTTTTCATATGTCTCTGGGCCCTCTGTATGTCCTCCTTGGAGAAGTGTCTGTTCAAGTCTTTTGCCCATTTTTTAATTGGGTTTTGGTCTTCCTGGAGTGGAGTCATTTGAGTTCTTTATATATTTTGGAGATCAAACCCTTGTCTGAGTCATCATTGGCAAATATGTTTTCCCATATAGTTGGTTCTCTTTTCATTTTAATGCTGTTTTCTTTAGACATGCAGAAGCTTTTTAATTTGATTAGGTCCCATTTGTTTATTCTTTCTTTTATGACCCTTGCTTTAGGGGACACATCATTAAAGATGTTGCTGTGAGGAACATCTGATATTTTCCTGCCAACGTTTTCCTCTAGGATTTTTATGGTGTCATGGTGTATATTTAAGTCTTTTATCCACCTTGAATTTATTTTTGTATACGGTGTAAGTTGGTGGTCGAGTTTCATTGTTTTGCAAGTAGCTGTCCAAACCTCCCAACACCATTTGTTAAAGAGGCTATTTTTACTCCATTTTATGCTTCTTCCCCCTTTGTTGAATATTAGTTGACCATAGAGATTTGGGTTTATTTCTGGGCTCTCTGTTCTGTTCCATTGGTCTATGTGTCTGTTCTTATGCCAGTACCAGGCTGTTTTGATTACAGTGGCCTTGTAATACAGTTTGAGAACAGATATTGTGATTCCTCCTAATAAATGTTGTTTTAATGAGCTGGTCAACCACTGTGGGTAACTGAGATTAAACGTGCTGGGGACTCTTGGAAAGATTGTATAGAATATGCTTTAGAATTGTACCAAAAGTATTTTTCTTCGTTTTTGGCCCCTTATTAACTGAGAGTTGCTCCAAGAGCATTACATCTCAGGCAGCATGCAGACTGATCATGCTTCAGTGGCCAGAGAATGCCATCAGGCAGAGAGGCAAGAAGTGATTGCTGGGTACAGCAATTGGTCTGCAGGTACCCTCAGGGTAGGCCAAGGAAGTAAGGGCTGGATACTGATAGAGCCAGCCACAGTAACAGAACAATGTTTTGTCTGCTGTGGTAATATGTTGGGCTAAAAATGCTACTGTTTATGAACTGAATCGGATTTTCCCAAGTTCATGAGTTGAAGCCCTAACCCCCATTGTGATTGTATTAGAGATAGGACCTTTAAGGAGGTAGGGTGGGATCATAAAGGTGGGCCCTAATTCAACAAAACTGCAGTTCTTATAAAAAGAGGAAGACACCAGATAGCTCTCTCTTTCCTTGCACACATGGAAGAAAGGCCATGTGAAGACACAAAAAGACAACCTTCTGCAAGCCAGGAAGAGCCCTTACCAGAAACTGAGTGTGGTGGCACCTTGGTTTGGAACTTCTAGCCTTTAGAAATGTAAGAAATTAATTTCTATTGTTTACACCACCAAGTCTGTAATATTTTGTCATGGCATCCCAAGCAGACTAATACTCTTGCCTTCTCAGACATCACTGTAGCTAGGGGTGAACAATAAAACTTGGTTATAGTTAAGGATATATAAAGAAGTCTTTGGGTAGAAACTCAGAAAACTTTTTAAAAGTATATTTTATTGATTATGCTATTACAGTTGTCCCAATTTTCCGCCTTTGCCCCCCTCTACCCAGTACCTCCCTTCCCTCTAGCAATCCCCCCATTAGTTCATGTCCATGGGTTGCACATATAAGTTCTTTGGCTCCTCCATTTCCTATACTATTCTTAACTTCCACCTGTCCATTTTGTACCTACCAGTTATGTTTCTTAATTCCTGCACCTTTTCCCCCATTCTTTCCCTTCCCCCTCCCAGTTGATAACCTTCCAAATGATCCCTGTATCAATGATTCTGTTCCTGTTCTGGTTGTTTGCTTAGTTTGTTTTTTTAGATTCAGTTGTTATAGTTGTGAATGTTGCCATTTTAATGTTCTTAGTTTTGATTTTCTTCTTTTTCTTAAATAAGTCCCTTTAACATTTCATGTAATAATGGGTTGGTGATGATGAACTCCTTTGGATTACCTTGTCTGGGAAGCACTTTATCTGCCCTTCCATTCTAAATGATAGCCTTGCTGGATGGAGTCATCTACGTTGCAGGTCTTGCTTTTCATCACTTTCAATACCTCTTGCCAGTCCCTTCTTGCCTGTAAAGTATATTCTGAGAAATAAGCTCTATACTATGGGCATTCCTTTGTAGGTAACTCTCTCCTTTTCTCTTGCTTTTAAGACTCTCTCCTTATCTTTAACCTCTGGCATTTTAATTATAATGTGTCTTGGTGTGGTCCTCTTAGGGTCCAATTTGTTTGGAACTTCTGTTTCTTGGACTGTATGTCTATTTTCTTCAACGAATTAGAGAAGTTTTCTTTCATTATTTTTTCAAATAAATCTTCAATTTCTTGCTCTTCCTCTTCTCCTGGCATCCCTATGATTCAGGTGTTGGTATGTTTGGATATGTCCCAGAGGCTTTTTACACTATCCTCATTTTTTTCATCTTGTTTGTTTTTTTTAACATGAAAAGTTGAGACATTTATTGAAGAAGATATAAAAAACATTCTACATAGTACAATGATGGCTCAGTCTCCTTCAAAGTATGCACCTTGGGACTTCACACAGTTCTCCCAGTCACCATCAGCTGTGCCTCATATTTTCCTGAATCTCATTGATGGTCTGAAATCTCTCCCCTTTCAAAGGTGATTTTAGTTTTGGGAAAATCCAGATGTCACAGGGTGCGAAATCTGGGCTATAGGAGGGCTTAGTCACCTGGGTGATTTGATATTTTGCCATAAAATTCTGCACAAGACACATACTGTCATGATGAAGCTGCCAATCACCAGTTGCCCATGCTGCAGTCTTCTGAATCACTCGAATAGTTTCTACGGAAGAATGTTCAAGCTTAATGCAAAATTGGATGCAGATTCATTGCTCTACTTGCTCAGTCATTTTGAATGCTGTGGCCACACAGTACACATGCTCACTCAGTGGCATCTACTAACTAGTACAGTGAAATCGTCATTGTTCATACATGCTCATTCCAGTTCACTCTCCTTGGCTGCCAGGTTATATCGATGTCACACAAACCATTCTTTTTATATTAATAATGGCTGGACTTTTTCTGCGCAGATTTTGTATTATGCCCAAGGTTGGGCTCTGGGACTTGAGACATTAAAATTCTACTTTTTTTGTTCCAAATTCCCGTCCAGATTATCACATTACATTTGGTTGTCATATCTTTGTAGGTTCCTCCTGGATGTGACAGTTTCTCAAGTTTACCTTGTCTTGATGATCTTTACAGTTTGGGGAGTACTAGTCAGGTGTTTTATAGAATGACCCTCAAGTTTTTCTCATGATTAGACTGGGGTTTGTAGGTTTTAGGAAGAAAGATCACAGAGGTAAAGTGCCATTTTAATTTCATTACATCCAAATTCTTGTTTCTTCTTGTTGTTCTGGTTTAATGCTTATTTTTTCCTTATGTTCCAAATCATTGATTTGAATCCTTGCTTCCTCCCCTTCACTGTTGGTTCCCTGTAGATTTTTCTTCATTTCACTTAGTGTAAACTTCATTTCTTCCTTTTTGTTGTTGCCATACTCATTGAATTTTTTGAGCATCCTGATTACCAGTGTTTTGAACTCTGCATCTGCTAGGTTGGTTATCTCCATTTCATTTAGTTCTTTTTCTGAGGTTTTGTTCTGTTCTTTCATTTGGGCCACATTTCCTCGTCTCCTCAATTTGGCAGCCTCCCTTTGTTTGCTTCTGTGTATTAGGAGAGCCCTTGGACTCCCTCAGTAGCATGGCCTATTGAAGAAAAGGCACTTATAAATTGTGTGGGGCAGAGCCTTAAGTAATTGCCAGGAAGAGGCAACCTCCTTCACCACTTTTTGGCTCTGTGTAGCGGGATGGCTCAAAGAGATGACTGCCATTGCCTGGCTTCTGAAGGTTTGCCTGGCACTTGCCCCATTTCTAGTCACTTCACTCACTCCTCATATGGGACTGGTGCCCTTCCAGCTGGTGCCCTGATGCTGAATCCCATAATGGGTGGGTTTATGTACTTTATGCCTTAAAGACCATGTGAGCTCTTTAAGTGGAGTCTCCTGACAATCTGGCAGTTTCTTCCACCGCCCCAACATCCACTGTTTTTTACTGCCATAAGTTAAGGGATTTATCTTCCTGGCACTGGATCCCTGAGCTGTGTGGCCTGACCTGGGGTTGGGTATCCCTTCCAATATTTATCCACCACACTTGAATGTGGGACCACCTGTTTCCCTGCTGCCTCTCTGAGCCACAGTGCCCTTTCCTTCTCGCCTCTCTGCCCTTCTCTGTATGTCCACCCCTCCTACCAGTCTGGATGAATGTGGCTTCTTTAAATCCTTGGTTATATGGTTGTTTCCATACAGTTTGATTTTCTGGCGGTTCTGGGTGTTATTTGTTTTGAGGTATCGCTGTAATTCTCTCTGAGGTTGTGTGAAGAGGCAAGGTGTGTCTACCTACACCTCCATCTTAACTGGAAGTGAGAAAGGTTTTTTTATAGGACAGACCCAGATTGTATGCTTTTTCAGGACCCCTCTATTTTTGTAGTGGGGCAGCATTCTTTTCTTGGGATCACCAGGGGACAGGCATCAGAATAATGTCCTATGTGACAAGAGAAGCAGCAGGAAAAGATGGAAGTAGCCTGGGTATCTGATGGCATCATTGGATTACCACAGTAGCCCTGGTTTGTGCTATATGCCAATGGATAGCATATAGCTGGACTACTTATTTCAGATTTCCTATTGTGAGCTAAATAAATTTATATTTGTTTAAGCTACTGCTACTTGGGTTTTGTGTTATGTGTAAGTTACCAGATGATATACTCCTAAATTATAAACCCAAGGAGAAAAGGTGGTAAGACAAGAAGTTATAAAGTATGTGAGGCCATAGCGTTAAGTATTGGCTTTACTCTGTTACCTTCTTCCCCTTCAAAGAGGGAATGTGGGAGATGATTTAATTTTTTAAAAACATTCTTTAAATGCTAAACATTGATAAAATACATGAAATAAAATATAAGCAAAATTCACATGAATTTTTAAGATAAAGACATAATACTTTAAAGAAATCTCTTCATTTGAAGCATGTAGTTCTGAATTATGCCTTCTAAGCTTTGGGAATGAATGCAAAAGCTCTCCACTCAAGGATTCTTTTGTGAGAAAGTTTAAGCACTGACTGTAAATGCAAACCATCCATGAAGATAAAGCTTAAGCTTCAGGACTAGCCATTTATATAGGCCCTTCCAAGGTTCTACGAGGCCCCCTGGACATTTTTTACATGATCAAATATATTTTTTAATTTTCAAAAGTAAGATATTTTAACTATAATAGGTTAAGACTATTATCTCTTTCTACTGAGACTTTCCCTCTATCACACTTCCATTTGTATCAGGTGGTATCACTGGGGTCACAGACATTTTTGGACTCTGGCTAAGAGGAAGTTATGCTGGAGACACATTTAGTTTTGGTTAGGTGGGATAATGTATGTTATTCAGTTACTTCTAAGTACACTTAAAGTATTGCTAGCCCA